>JAQBSW010004877.1:0-63774 GCA_029291075.1 Eudiplozoon nipponicum | reverse complement strand
TCTTACCGTGTGAAATGGTGTAATGAAGGGTGAATTTAGTGGTTAAGCGTGTAAGCAAGGTAATACAAATATACACACGCAGTAATTAATCAAGCATTTAGTTAACTGGAAAAGCCCTAACACGACATAACATTGACAGAAATGAAGGTGAGAATAAAAAGTTAAGAAAACTACATAAATAAAGAACAACATTTGTAAGTAAATGTTATAATTCAGGTATAATTAGATTAGTAATTATTAAACAATATAAGTTAATAGATTAAATAAGGTAAAAGTAAATAGAGGTTGACATTTAAAAAATATATTACTTCAAATAATCGATTATGTTGATTTGAAACAAATATTTTCAATTAAATACTGTTTGTTGCGAAGAACTAATATATATGCAAGTATATATTAGGTTTTGCAAACTTAGTAACAAATTAGTTCAGTTGTGACCAGAAGGATAAACCAAAGGCAGCATGAACGGAATGAGATTAAAATATTTTCAATCTTTTGCTGGAGCAAGTTTCATCTTAAAACCAATGCAATTGTCTTTTCGTATCATTAGTTAGTGCTGTGATTCTGATGGAACACAGCGATGTGTTAACCGCTATTTTATTCATAAAATCTTCTTTTCGATAGATTAAACAATCAATCTCGCTATTGCATTTCGCTATGCGTCTAAAATTATCTCATTTAAAAATATGGCCTCTTTCCACATAATTGTGTGCCTGATGGGATTTTGTAAAATGTCCATATTTGCAGAGTTCTTTGCTCTTCTTTTCTTACCACGATTGGGCGAATGTTTTTACCCAAATAAGTAGCACTTGAACTATTGATTGAGATTCAATACACTACAGATTTAACCAATTTCTCTTTCTGGTTAGGTAGTCTTTGACTCAGGGTAAACATTTGCCTAATTCAAATAGAAAGCATATGAACGCATACTTGGAAAATATCTTTTCGGAAAGACATCCGTGAGCCCAATTCTTATCTGTGTGTCTTGGATGATATATTAGTGTTTTTCAATCATAATAATGAAGTTATTATGTATTTTTTAAGCCCAATTTACGAATCAAAGAGTGTCATCGGGCGAGTTAACATTATTGTATGCCAAGTTAATTGGAAACGGTTTTGAAATTATGAATAGATAATTAAATGAGAGCTACCGTATCTAGTGAAGATAGGCAACTTAAGAACATTGATGTAGACAGACCTCAGGTGAACAAATGTCAATATAGGTAGTTGGAGTTAAGCAATCTGCAAGAAATGTTGATTGCTTGCGACTGCCCTCGTAAGTAAGAAGAATCATCAGTAAGCAAATTTAACTCTAAGCCGAAATGAACAAAATGCATTAGGATGAAGGAGCATCGAAAGGGCATTGTGTTACTAGGCTTCAAATGATGCATGACGTAAGTTCAATATAAGAACTATTTTAATGAACATTTAAAAAACATCAAAATTGTATTAAATCACATGCAAAACTGTAATTTCGTGTATTTTGGTTGAATCATGTGCCTGATCATGTTAAGTTGTTGAGAAATAAGAACCGCGTAGAATGAAGGACATGTTACTAGATTTCCTCTTGGACGTCCGTCTGAGGAGACGGAGGACACAGTGACTCGGGATCATTGGAGAAACATGGTGATATTTACTCGTTGAAAACCAACAAGAATGATTAGATAATATACAGAAATTACATTAAGATAATATACCTTGAATGAAGCACCGGTTGAAAATCGTTAGATTCAATTTGATTTACTGCAATTATTAATGGTATAAAGCGACGATAACGTGAATAGTGATGTGGAACTAAGTTCAGCAATAGATTAATTGAATTAGATTAAAATAAGCTTATTTTCGGCTTTTAGAATTTAATACGTGTCAATCAAATCTGTTTAGTATCATTTTTCAAAATTTCTTCATTTTTTACCTTTGTCTTATGTTATTTATATCATATTAAATTCAACCTTTCTTAATGGAATACGATTACACAATCAATGATTACGCGAGTGGTAGAAATAATTATTCAACTCAAGTTTGCGAGTTTTAAATAAACACCAATCCCATTGTATTTAACCAGTCGTCGAACAACATAGCAAACTGACTGACTGTAGTTTTGCTATGTTGTTCGACGACTGGTTAAATACAATGGAATTGGTGTTTACTTCAAGCTCGCAAAATTGATTTTAATAATTTCTTAATGGAATTTTATCATAAGTTTCCTTGTCCTTACAATATTCTTTCTTTCATTAGGTAATTCGCTTAACTTACTCGTCTGAAATATTTATTTTTATATCATACCTCAATTAATTATTTTTATTTCATTAACTTTCTGATCACTTACTACGAGATTATTTGTATTTCATTGCCTCCCCTTCCTTACTACTATGGTCACATTTAAATACGACATTGCACGTAGTATGAATAAATGAATTATTCTGACCCGTGTAAAGAGTCAATTAACATTCAGAAATTGCAGTTTCAATTTGTTGGGTGAACGCACATATGAAAATATTTTTAGCATATATTTTACAAACGTACGTACGCGGCTTGTGTCTATCTAGTGAAATTTAATTATATATTACCCACAAATAAGTGTAAGTATAAAAGAAATGTTTAAAGTAAGTCATTATTTGCTTTATTAATTGGTACTTTTATTTTGTGTACACGTTAATCAACCTAGTTGTGTATATATTTCTGTTGAAAAGAATAAAAGATGAACTTATTATAACTCAAAGAATCATATATATATATATATATATATATATATATATATATATATATATATATATAACAGTGCATTTGGTTATATAAAAATTGTAAATCTATCGTCAGTTACATATATTCACACGTAAAAACTCCGTTCTTGTTCATTGTCATACTAAAGCAAACTGGTTGATGGGGACAAAACCGACATTTATATGAAGAAGCACGCGTTGATAACTATGGATAATTAAATGGATCACAATATGCACTTTATTATAGTCATTCTTTTTTGACGACCGGTTTGAATCAGATTTTTCATCTCTTTGAAGTCAGCAAACGTAAATTGAGTTACAATTAAATGATTAACTTAAATGAGTGCAATGGTATTAGGCTGCAAAATCATGAATACAAAATATTTATATTTATATTAGAAAAATATTTTTTTCAACAATTTTCCCGAAGCGATAAACCCCGAAAAGTCAGAAATAGAACAGTTGTACACTAGGCAGATTTAAACGCTTATAAACAAATTAATTAAAGTGGAATACTTAATGGAATAACAAATAATATTGGAAAGATATACAAGTATGGAAAACACGCTAAGCCATCAGTTCAGGGTTGAGAGATTTATATATACATAAATATAATTATTTATTTATTTATTTAATTATTTATTTATTTATTTATTTGTTGAAATACTTAAAATTGGAGAAATCCCTAAAATGTTACGAGATATGTAAATAGAATTTGAGAGAAACAAGATGAGGCTCTTACTAGAAAAATGATAACCTGACATATTAATCCAAATAAAAGCATAATAGAAAAAAGAGATTGAACGAAATTCATTCGTATATATCGCCATAAGTTGATATATTGATGAACTTAAACACAAATAGGTAGATCGACATATATTTCGTAAACGGAAGAAGTACGCAATGGATAAATGTAAAATTTCATATACCATTTGCCAGGAAGATACAAGGAAAAATAAACAGGAAATTAAATATATAGATCGAAAAAAGAAAGTTAAATGGATGAATGGGACGAGAGCAAATATTAAACGCAGAAGTTATTTGTCTTAACAATCATTGATTGTGCGTCTGGTAAATATAATTTCTTTTTTATTCGAATAGAAAGGTGGAAATCTAGGAAGTAAATTTCAACTTTATGGACGCAAATTTATTAACTGATAAAGTGTACAAAAAAAATTGAATACTATCGATTAATAAAAATATAAAAGGCTTAAAACTAAAAAATAAACGATTAACTTGAAAAAATATTTTGGATACACGATAGGTAGATAGATATTCTGGCAGAAACAAACACAAATACATTGGCATTTTCAGTAAAAATAAATCCTTTGAAACAGTCATAAAGTCCATACACTGCTAGCAAGGAAAATTTTAGAATTAATACATAGACGCGTAGGCGGTTTATATATTTATATGTTTAAAAAGGCATTGATGAGTTCCAAATAGGGATGAAACTAGTTTAATTGATAAACTTTATTTATCTAATTTTATTTTTGTGTAATCCGACGACACACCAACACAAACACACACAGACACACATATATATATATATATATATATATATATATATATATATATATATATATATATTGATGGTTTGTGAATAAAATGCGAATAATAAATACAATTAAGATTAATAGATTGATGAATGAATGAATAGATTTATTGAAAGCTTATTAGATTCAATTGGATAAATAAAGACGGAGAGGCAAATATAGAGGCAGACTGTTGCGTCATTAATTAATATTTTGTGTCGAATAGTTTTGTTGCACATGCGTGCATGCGTTTTCACAATACATGTGCGTACTGTACCCTTGTACTGCTTCACGTCTGCACAGAATGCCTACAAAAGTGACTTCATACGTTGCTTGCGCGTTTCTCCCCTCTGTATGTGTTTTCTTTGTGCGTTCATCAGTGTTTTGTTAACGCTTACGTGGGTTTTGACAACTTCTGGGCTAAGATCACACCAGGACAGTTTACTGCACTGCAACAAATCAGTCATAACCATACGGCATGCCAACTGGTCACTCGCTCATTCACCCTTCGAACGGATACGAAGTCATTGCAAATGCGTGTATGCCGCATAATTAACACACGTTTGTAGAATAATCCTACACAGAAATGCACATACATGATGTTTTTCGCTGATTAAATGTGTGTATACCTATAACTGGCGTGGCCACACGTAAATTTGCACACTCAACTTCATTTTTCACCGGAACCCACAAATTAAAGAAATATATTAGCATCATAAGTTAGTTCTTCTCGCCGAATGAGTCGATAGATAGCCTTCATCTTAATGGCACTTACATATTGTGCGGCATGCTCAGTGATAACTCACACTCAGGCAGAGGCCGTCATCTGCTGCGTAATTCAAAGAACGTCACTTAACAGCAGCATGTGGTTGTATATAAAAATCTATTTGGCGTGGACACGCGCCAATGACAAAAGGATTTGTGCTAATTGCAATGTGCCACAATTACTCTGCGTCCATTTTTTGGACTGTGGGATAAACTGTTATTTTTCACTTTGCTGTGTGTTAGTGTGTAGATATAGATATATATGTGATAATTGTTATGGAAATTCAAATGGGTCTATCATTTTGCTGCTGTGCCTATGTCCAAGTAATCCTAACATCCGTGTACTGAATCAAAATCTCTTTCTGGTTCTTGTTTTAGCTCTCTCTCATGGAACTCCCAGTATATTTGGCCCAGAATCCGTATATCATTATATCCTTGTCAGCCGGGACATGTGTTGGTCAAATATCCTTTTGGTGCACTAAACACGGATAGGATGACAACGGAGTGTTATTAAAGTGACTGGCGTTGTGTTTGTGTGCAAAAAGAAGAAATATTAATATTTTGTGTCACAACGACACGTACGCTCACACATGCCCTATTCTTTTCAAATTGACAAATGAAGGTAATGTCATTCGTAGGTAATCACTAATCTTGCTGCTTCGGATGCTCGATCTCAAACGTGACATGCGTGTGTATTCATAACAGGTTAGAGTGCTGTAGAAATTTTGTACCGCACAACGCTTGGCCTTAGTGCTGATCAACGAAGCGGCGAATAGGCTGGAACTAAACTCTCCTGCTTACAATTAGTCAGATCAGAGTATTTTCGTGCTATTTACTTCACTCTAGAATTGCAAAGTTAACTCCGGACTGCTCTTCTGACCAGTGCTACTGTTAGCCAGTGTGCGTGTTTGTGTGTGTGTACACAAGGTTGTTTAATTTACAGTATTTTTGATATTGGGCTCGTTTACATATATCTACTAATTAACAAGAACAGCTCAATTACGTGAAACATATTGATAATAACTTGCATGAAAATCTGTCTACAGATCAACTTATTCTTCACTAAGGATATTTTCTTATGCGATTTCTATCGGACAAATAAACTGTAGCAGGTGGGAATTGAAAAGTCAGAACAATGAAGAATTTGGCGTGAGTTAACCTTACAATAGAATAATTGCTTTGCGGCGTTCTGTTAATTTTTCTTCACTTTTATATTGTTCAACGTGTGTTGAATCTGATAAAAAAAGTTTATGCCACCTCGGAATATTTTAATTAGTGTGCAAATGCAAAAAACCTCCGATTATTGCCAATAAAAACAGAAAAATGCTACTGGCGAAACTTTAAACTTAGTTGATTAACGTAGGATTTCTATGCGTACATTAAAATACTGACTCCGATTCTGCTATGGCACAGATAATGCACAATGTATTTATATATTATATATTTTGTAGAACTGTTATACCTGCAACTACCTATTTGGCATTGCGTACCCTATTAGAAGTTCATTCAAATTTGGCCAAAATGGTATGCCAAATTCCACATAAAAAGGAAGATTCAATCCTGTGTGCACATACGTTTAATGTTTACTGGAGACTCTTATAAAGAATACAAAATACGCGAAAACAAAACTACTAGCCAAATATTGCGGAACAGTTAAAAAGTTCAATATCCAATACATATTTGCTAAAGCCGCAGAATGAAGTCTTTAGCAAATCAAATTCAAAGCCAAATTAATGAAAATAAAGCGTCCCAACCAGCAAAATCGTAAAATTGCTTTAGGTTCATTTGATGCATTTAAATTATCAAGAAATTTGTAGGCATTATTAAAAATCCGTACGAATTTAATTATTATTTGTTTTTATTTTAATAGGTTTTAGAAATGATTTAAGATTTGAAAATTATCATTTTTTAAAACTTTACTTCTAACTAAAACCGAAGCCAAAATTATATTACCAGCGAAATTTTATGCGAATTAATCACATCTGTACAAATCTACGGCTACTAGGTTAAAGTCAGATCAATTCTGTGCCAGAAATCTTTCAATTATTATATACTGTAATAATTACCCATTCCTGATACGCAATAGGAAAACTTCTATGTATGCGTATTTCTTGATTTTTGGCTGTGCATGATTTGCTTGACAGAGTGAAATTTGAAATTTACCTATATAAAAGTTGTTATGGAATTTTGGTGGATTGGTATATCATTCGTTATTTCTCATTTTTCAAAACATTTATTGGTGTTTTCCCTATATGATTTATACCAGGATTTTAATGTGGCTCGCAATTTTTCAAGTCTTTGCCAGTATATCCATCTACATCACCATACCTCAAATGAAGGCAATTTCTAGAGTAAACAACCAAATTCGTTTAACGGGTTGTTTAAAATTTTTGACCTGGAGAAATTATTCACTAAAACAATCAGAATTGGCGGAGTAGTGCCACAGTGTATAATATGGCTTTAATTTGTTTAAGACTAAAGCAGAAATTTAGTTACTAATTATTTCAACTGTCAAAGTTAAAATACGTTGGCTTATTTCAACTGTGCTAGTTAAGTCAAGGAGAAAGTACTTATTTTTAGTCATACAAAATTATTAACTTTAACCAGGGACTTTGATATAGGCATTTTAATTGATAAAAATTTGTTCCCAGCTGCAATATAGGAAGATTACAGAAAATGTTCCCATAATATATCCTCTTCAAATATCTTTGACACCGCAGAATGGTAAGGTAGAATTCAATTATTTCTTTATCAGTTGTCACAATCACAGTGGCTCCCTTTAATTAAATTCGCGAAATTTCGTCGGCGATTTCGTGCCAAAATCATCTATTTTGCTCCACAAGTCACATAACATAGCAACACCACCATCAGTAAGTGCGACTGACGCAAGTTTTGCCACTTTCCACGACACTTTCAATAAAATTTTAGTTATATCTTTTCTCAAGAACACAAACTTGATTTATATGGGATCCACAATTGATTCATCTTAAATTTCATCAGTTCGAGTCTAGAAGTTGGCACGTCAACTTGCTTATTGAAGTCCATCAAATTAATTTGCACAAACTTTATGAATCATGCATTAGTTCTTTAGTTTATCCGTGTTTTCAACTTCTGCGAAAATTTATTTATCACAATCATTGATCGGGTATGCATTCTTCATCATATCCCTGATATAAAAATTGTAATAATTTCGATGTGATTACATGTGCCAATAACATACATAAACATTTCAAGATTGTACTGTCAGATGGATAAATAACAGAGCGATAAATCATCATGTGAGAATCGATGCTTCCATTCCACATAACCATGACATTTACTGTTAGTTATGAGGCCTGACAGTGGCAAATTTTGGACAGTACGTGATAGGCTCCCAATTAGAACGAAGTTAGTCTACTGGATAATTTACCTTTTCTACATTTTGTAACATTTTATTTATACTGACTAATGTATATAAATAAAGGAGCAGGTTTTTATATCAAGATCGTGAACATTACTAAATTAATAGGTATATTTGGACTTTCAATTTACACTAAGCCATCTAATCCAATCGAAAGCAAGATTTATATAACTAACATGAAGAAAATTAACTTATTTTTGAAGGTTGATCTTCTCGAAAGAAAGTTAAAATGTCAAGATTATAAACCTGGTTTCAAATCAATACTCAGTACCATTGTTTGCTTATCATAAATATTTCAGACCTTTTTTGTTTTAATTAAATGAAGGAGAAATTTAGAGTAATTTTCCAAAATAATCTTTTAATAAGAGCTTTTAGGCTGTCACGTACACTTCATGTTCAGATACAATTCTTTACATTAAATTTAATTTGCAAACGACGCCTGTTTTAGCTATTCAGTATAATATTAAAATGAAAAATATTTTAGTATACGCTGGTTGTAACAAAATTTCATACTTAATTTCTTCTATTTTAAAGTGTTCTATAAAAATTTAAAATCAAATTCACATCAATACTTCCATAAGAATAACTTTTGTGTGCTATTCACCTTTCACTTTCCAAGATATATCGGGAAATACTTAACAAAATTAAATGTCAGACCAATAGCTCCTTTCGGTATCGCCAATTCAGTGTCCATTTAAGAGCACGAGCACTGTAGAACCTTTAGCAAATCTAAATAAATTTACCATTGAATTTCCAGGTCTTTCATTTTTATTCTTAGTACAATAAAAGAGTGCAAAATTTTAACGTTCAGTTTTCTAATCCAATTCAGCATGTTTACATTACAACGTAGTTCGACGTAATTATGCACGATTGATTCAAATAACGCTTACACATGGTAGTACAATAAATTGTAACCTAATAAAGTTACATAGACATGTTGTGATGACAGTGCATTTTCAACATAGATATCTGTAGGTTATTTAAATCAAGTTTGCGAACTTGATGTAAACACCAATCTCATTGTATTTAACCAGTCGTCGAACAACATAACAAAACTGTCGCTATTCGACGACTGGTTAAATACAATGGAATTGGTGTTGACTTCAAGCTCGCAAACTTGAATTAACTAATTGTTACTACCACCCGCGTAATCAATTATTGTTCATGGATGGAAACTAGAATACATATACATTACATAAGCAAATATACTCAGGATGAAGTGGAAAGTTTTTCTAAACCAAAAGAAACCACAAAATTTCCTTAATGTGCTTTATTTAGAATTGCTCAATAAAAGAACATAAGTCTACCGAATTCTATAACAGCATATCGAATACTAAAAATATTGTATTATTGCAGTTTTTGTTCTTCAGTCAATTGATTCTCCCCGATTATCTCAGAGTGTGTTTGACTGTAGCTAACAATTGAATGAGGCTTGACAACAGGTAATTCAATCCTAAATTACACAAGAAGTTACAAAAATAATCGTACAATAACTGGGTATCTAAAGCCTCTTTTATGATATTTATATTTATATATCTCCTTCAATCTAACATATACCATCGATAATTGTTATAAATTTAATTCAAAAGCAACTCTTGCTTAAGGGGTTCTTATTTAGTGTATAGATGTTTTCTTTGGTTCATTCCCACACCTCTAGACGTTCACGTAATTTTTGTTAAAATGCGATCTAATATGGAATTTTTATTTTAGCCATTGCGTAGAATTAATTTATACTAACAAATGTATTAGATAATAATGGTTCTTATTCCCAATTTACATGGAATAAAGATAATTTCGAAATCACGTTACTGGTAAATCCTAGAAATTTCGTACAAATTAAATTTTATAATGAGACGGCTTTGAAGTTGTTTTGGGATTATATATATATATATATATATATATATATATATATATATATATATATATAGTGAGTTTTGAGCGCAGTGCTAGCTTCTGCAGATGAGTCGCCAGTAAGAACTAAATGAAGGTGTACATGAGATTAGATATGTCTTTCATCCGTAGGAGCCGGTTTCACGTCATATACCCGCTACATATTTTGTCATGAAATGAGGCACAACTTAACGGTGAAATCTTCTACATGAATGTGTACTTAAAGAGTAATGGAGTTCAATTCATATAAAGTCTTCGACATCTTTTATAGTGAGTTGCCTTGGAAGTCACATTTTAACTTCAAATTTGCGCAGATAAGCCGCAACGAATGTTCATTTAATTATATAAATGTTCATTTCAGTACCACTTCCAAATGTAGTGTGGTGTCTGTTCAGTAATGTCAGATTGTGGATGGTTAGTAATAACTTTGTGTCTAAATGGATGCCATATGAGCTCCACCTAAAAGAAAAGTCTAACCGTGTTACACTATTTAGTATATGACTGAAAATTGCGTGTAGTATGCGGCAGAACGCCTCAGCGGTTAAAACACCAGATTCCAAAGCAAACGTGTCAAGGTTCGAGTCCTATTCGCGGCAAATTCTAGCCAGTAAGTGATGAGCTCCCAATAAAGACGAAATCGGTCTACTGGATGAATTTCCTTATCTATACAATACTGAAAAATATATGTAATTAATGGGACATTTGTTTATATCAAGTTGGAAACCTTTATTAAAGTAAATGTCAATATCGCCCGCGAAACCAATGTTCGTTTAATTATATATGCCGAACTCTGTCTTATTAATTTGTAACTGACTAAAATTTCATGCGTTGACAGTTTCCAGTCATAATGGTTGATCAATTAGAACCAACTATTTTATTCATGTACACTTATTAACATTGTTTGTATTATTAACTATGTTATATTTGATTATCTCAGTCGAACTATATTATAGTTTTCGTACATATTATTTTAAAATAATATTCTTTACACGATAAACTTATTCTGTTCATTTGTAAAGTAGTTTTCTAGTAGCATGCTTTAACCAAATTAAAATGGAAAATATACATAATTTTTTCTATTTAGTTCTCCCCAAATGCATTCTACTGTTTATGCAGTCATACTATACTCTGTTCTTTACATTCACCTGGGTTATTCATTACATTGTTTTCGGAGATTTAATGTCCGTACAATAAGCATGCCGAAAGGCAGATCGAGAGATTGATAAGGGAAAAGAAAGGAAGAGAGAGAGAGAGTGAGAGAGAAAAAGAGAGATAGATAGATAGAGAGAGAGAGAAATAAAAAATGAGAGTAGACAGAAAACATATAAAGCTTTATTTTTCACGATGTAACAATGCCCTTAATAATCGATTATTGAAAACCAGCAGAAAAGTACAAAATTACAAATCTTGTTTTGATGCTTCCATGACTTTCGTGCAGAAAGCGCACACAGTGTGACCCCAATTTATGTTGTTAAGCGTGTGTGCTGTTCATCAAATGTTGCTTGCTGACATGGTTGGCTGGGAATATACTTTTATTTCAATTATAATAGGATATATCGTCTAGTTTATGTTGTAAACAAAATCCCGTGGCTAATTACGCCGTGAGGAATACGAAATAGGCTGACCATGCCAATAATATCGATATAGTCACTGTTCAGATGACTCAACCTTTTGAAATACCGTTGTTAGAACGATCTGCTTTTTACTGGACTCTGACTAAATATTTTTGACGTATCGATTGTACCTGCCAGGGCTGTCAGTGAGCCTCCGTCTGGTGTCATTATTGTTAAAATCAAGCTTGCAAGCTTATTATAAACACCAATCCCAGTATTCATATATTTGTCAGTGTAACCTGAGCTTGATATAAGGTATCAAAAGTATTTCATCCAGTAGACCGGTTTCGTCCTTCTTGGGATCTCTTCAAATATTGTCCAGAATTTTGCCGCGGATTTGGCTCGAACACGGAATACATTTGTTTCGGAGTTTGAGAAACTATCTACTATGCCACCTTGCCTAACTTAAACACGATTCATTCAGCATACCGGCTTCTTCCTTATTTGGAATTCTAATTTGCTAATGAAAAATTTAATTCTTCTATCAGCAGAATTTCAATCATTAACGTTATTTGAATCAATATATCACATCTAAGTTGACTAAAACCTTCAAAAAAATGCTGGGCACTTAGCTTTACTCTGCCAGCATCACATGGTATATTTCATAATTTTAGGCATATGTATTTTTCCCGTCAATCACTCATAACGCGGATTGTAAGAAAAATTATTTATATCTAGTTTGAGAACTTCAGATAAACACCGATCCTATTTTATCCAACCGTTTGAACAACACTGCAAAACTACCGTCAGTCAATCGAAATGACGCGTTTCGACTTTCCGTGGTTGACATCCGAGTATGGTGGCAGATAGGTTTTGAAGAATCAAAACGTAATGCATGAAGAAGGCAAACGTGTTACCTCAAATAACACGCGTAGCTTACCTGCATTAAACGCGCATTTTAATGCCGCTTCGATATCCTTGTGCGCTGAGTGGGAAACAACAGCAGTGTATTGCTTATTCATATCTTAAACTCGTCTATTTCATTTGACTTCTCGGTTTAACAGTCGACTCGATCGGTTGCTATCAATAGGCACCTTTAGATCGTTTAGTCCTTTAATATATTCGTAATCATTTAAGTCTGGTTTAACTGGTCCTTCATTTCCACAAAGTCAGACGTGAACTATTGATATTTTATACTGATTTGGCAGAAAACTGATATGATACGATAACTGTGCGGATCACGTCGATTTAGGGAAATTTGTTCAGTGTAATGTTTAATTAAACTCTTTCTTTACTTGAAAATTAAAAAAACGATAGGCAATCGTCGTTGTCATGCACTGACATGAATTAGATATTTCTGTCCGTTTGATGGAAAATTACAAAATGTGTTCGTGACTGTGACCTGTTTTTAAGGACAAGGCAAATGTCATCCGCATAGCGTATGAGCTGCACACATTTTCTTATGCATCTCTTTAATGATGTGTTCTCAAGTTTGCAAAAGAAAATCTCATCTAGCACTATAAATAAGAGGCTTCCCGTTGCCACACCATCAATCTGTTTATGGGTACTTACATTAAAATGAAAGCGTAAAACTTTCGTTCATAGCCAATAAGCTTGCGTAGATAATGGCACACTAATCTAGTGTCCAGATGCAGTACAACTGGAAGACAAATAAAACAACCGTTCACACTGAATGACGTTCCACCGCAAAAGTAAAACCCTTCATAAATATCTTTTCTTAAATCAAGTTTGCAAGCTTGAAGTAAACATCAATCCAACTGTATTTAACCAGTTTTCGAACAGCATAAAAAACTACCGTATGTAACATTTAATGAAGTGTTTCGACCTTCCATAATCAGCAACAGAGTTCAATGGCCAACTGAATAGGAGGATTAAACCGAAATTCAATTGTATGGAAAGCATAATTAGATTTGTTGCTCTCACCTCTGGTAGGAAATGTCCTTTGCGTAACGTATACACTGTGCACATTTAATTATGTATCTTTTAAATGTTGTGCTATCAAGATAGAGTAGGAAAATTTTACCTAACATTAGAAATAGGAGGTTTCCCATTGCCACACCTTCAAACTGTTTATGGGTACTTACATTAAAATGAAAGCGTACACCCTTCGTGAATAGCGAATAAGCTTACGTAGAGAATGTCATTGACCTCGGATGGTAATATATTTTGGTCTTCTGCGTGAAATATATTGTCAAAGGATTTACAAAATGAAAAAATTAATGTAAACACGTCGGATAAAATGACGCAGTAGTCTTTTTTTTAACATTTATATCTTGAATTCTATTAACAGACTTAAAAATCGGCAACTGAATAATTAAACTAATTTGTTACTAGATTCGCAAAACCTAATACATACTTGCATATATATTAGCTCTTCGCAACAAACAGTATTTAACTGAATAATTAAATGTTAGTTTTCGCAACGGTTCCCGTACACAGGTCAACCATTATGACAGCGCCGGAAATGAGAGTTGATCATTGATAATTTTAGGCTAACAGGATAACCTTTTTTGTGGCTTTGATGCTTATGTCTTGTTGGTGTCGATTATCTGATAAATTTAGTTTTATCATTGCACATGAGAACAGTACTATCATCGTTATTTTACATTTTATTATTATTAAAATATGTTTATCATTTTCATTATTTCTACTATTTTAATATATTATTATAATGTTATATTTAATATTATTATTTCATTTATTGTTATTGTAACTAGAATTAATGTTACTGGTCCTTTAATAAAAGTGATGATTAATTTAATCCAGTTTATTATAATTATTATTTGTTATTAATAATATTATTTGAATTATTATTATTGATGTTTCCATTACTATTATAAATAAAATATCATTATTATTATTAAATGTATTATCATAATCATTGCTATTATTATTAAAACTTTAATTTCCTCTTATTATAACTAATTATATTATTGCTGTTTTTGAAATAATAGTAAAAATAATAATTATTATCGCTAATATTATTTGTTATTATTGTATATGTTTATTATTATTACTAATATTATTGCTGTATGGCGTTATTAAATTCTTGGTTGGTCCTATTCCATGAACATACCATCTTCTTATCAATGGGATGCGGGTGCAGTGAAACTGACAAAAAATTAATGAAACGAAGGTCGTATTATCTTTCGAAGAATGCAGCGTATATATTTTTTGACTGCACTTTTAGGCAGAAAAAGCAAACATTGTCGCTATCATGTATCCTTATATCCAATTTGGTAGACTGATCAATACTGAACATGTAAAACGACTTAATTAGAAAATACCTTTAAAGTACTAAGCTAATGCAGTTTAGGACACTGCAGTGTCCTAATAATTAAAATAAAAAATTTTGTTGGAAAATCGATTAAATTTATTTAACTTTTTCTTAAATCATTAATTCCGAATATTTTATTACAATTTGATTCTGACGATGAACTCGAAAGAATATCCAAAAATACCCGGAATCCCTTTGTTGACAGGTGATGTAAATCCATGTAGGTGTGTATCAGGTGTTGCGAAACTAGTAACAAATTAGTTCAGTTGTGACCAGAAGGATAAACCAAAGATGGCATGAACGAAAAGTGTAATCTCATGCACATTTGTTTCGTGCTTACTGGCGACTCATCAGTAGGAGCCGGTATTACGCCCTTTAATCACTATATATTTTGGTGAGGAATGTGGGATAATAGGACCACATTCCTCACCCAAATATATAGTGGTTAAAGGGCGTAATACCGGCTCCTACTGATGAGTCGCCAGTAAGCACGAAACGAATGTGCATGAGATTATACTTTCGTTCATGCTGCCTTTGGGTTATCCTTCTGGTCACAACTGAACTAATTTGTTACTAGGTTCGCAAAACCTAATACATACTTGAATATATATTAGTTCTCCACAACAAACAGTATTTAACCGTTATATTTATATGTAAATCCATGTTGTTCGCAAAAAGGTCCAATTAGTTTATCAATAACCAGTCGGGCAATCCTCTTCACAATCAGAGTGATAATTTTCTGCATATATGACAAGTTTTAAAGTGCATTCACTATTTTACTGGCTCAATTGATTCTATTCTGCACTCGGTATTTCTGCCAATAGGAAGGGAAAAGTAGGCTATATTTATTTTATTACTTGTTTTACAGATTATCGTTTCAATCTCTTTCGACTAGAAAAATATTACACCTCATTTCTTCAATTCAGCTCGACATTCTCCGAAACTGCTTCCGCCCATGAACTCTTCCTGGCGCCCATGGATATCATCTAGTGAACCCTAAATATTTTGAGATATGAAGTAATCTAAATACCTTTCAAGATTAAAATTTTAATGTTCAGCCAGTTTATGAGCATGAGAAACTGTAATTTTGCGACCACTGTCTCATTTCAGTCACGAAACTGTCACAGTGTTTCATTTCGCAAAGGCAAAACGTTTTACGAGCTTTGTGTAGATTAGTGGTGTTTTGAAATTATATTTTAATTATTCTGCTAAAGTAACAAGGTCACTTGAGACCAGGTGCTTAAATCAAGATCGCAACTTTTTGTTTAATTTTCGTCGGCTGTATTGCTTTGTATTGGAATGAAATAAAACTGTCTGAAAACTAGTCACCTTTTCCTAAACATACCTTAAAGGTAAAAGAATGAAACTGGATTTATCAAAATTACCTGACCTGTGCTTTGATTAAAACAGGCTGAAATCAGTTGTTTGCTTCTTGAAGATATTTGGGCGGCTATTGGTTGCCACCTTCCTCATTTCACCCATCATCTTAAAAATTAAAAAATAAACTCGTCTAATTAGTTTGTTATTTAAAACTCGTGATGATGGGTGAATTGAAGATTGCGATCGAAAATGGTCTCCGAAATAGCTTCAAGAAACAAAACCACTGCAATTCATCCTGTGTTAGTCAAAATACAGATTAGGTAATACTTTGAAATTGACAGAATATTAAAATTTGTCTTACTATATGCTTATGATAAGAGCGCGTCCCATATATTCAGTTTAATAATCAAACAAGCATTGTTTTGACAAAGTTAATTTTGATATAATTGCTTATTCATGCGAAAAAATGCAGAATTTATTTATTATTAAAAAACAGTTACATAGCTTAATATAGCAATATTTAAGTTATTAATCGCAACCCTATTATAAACTTCCTTGCTTCTACTTGAGCGAGTTTTGATTGGGCATTCTAAAACCCCTTGTGAA
This sequence comes from Eudiplozoon nipponicum, assembly GCA_029291075.1. Taxonomy (NCBI): domain Eukaryota; kingdom Metazoa; phylum Platyhelminthes; class Monogenea; order Mazocraeidea; family Diplozoidae; genus Eudiplozoon; species Eudiplozoon nipponicum. The sequence goes on along the minus strand of JAQBSW010004877.1, from coordinate 46,684 downwards.
TATTTCAGCAGGACTAATTTGATTGTTAGGAAATGTGAGCAGCGTAACACGTACAATTTAGATAATGATTCGTTGGGTGTGTTATGTTGCATCTTTGCACAATTAAAACTTAAGCGCATAAAGAACGAACCACCGACTCAACACTAAAAAATCTATTCAAAATTAGATGACTAGATGCTTTAATTTCAAAATTAACATAGGCAATAAAATGGCCAAGTCATTTAATATGTAAAAATAAAATTTCTGACTGTTAAATATTTTCATTAAAATTACTGAAAATAAATTGTTTTTTCTAAAGCTAACTACGCCGTGCATCAGATTGTGTACCTGTTTGTGATTTTAAATTTATGGTATAAACGAAAGTGTGTTTACAATACCCACGAAAAAAATAATACAGCAAGAAAAAGTATAACAAACGTGTAACAACACTTACTGAAAAGTACATTTAGATTATACAATGGATGGCTAATATAAAATGAAATAATTTGATTTGGTTTCACTTTAAATGGGGACTGATTAAACTCCACCAGCAAAAGATATTCTGGTATTTATTAGTTTGCAAAATGGAAAAGTTGGAAAATATGAACTCATAAACGAAACCTTTTACTAAGCTCTACATATGATATGATTAAATGCATATTTAATTCTGATTCAAGACTAAAGTTATTAAAAATGCACTATTTTCTTCCTATGTAGCTTATAGAAGAACAATCGGTGTGAGAAATATATATCTAAATATTGGTAATGCATCTTTAAACTGTTCAACTATTCTCAGATTGATATATATATATATATATATATATATATATATATATATATATATATATATATATATATAATGTTTAAAATCTTCATTGACTTCGAATATTGCGCAGCATATTTGAGAAGAGAAAAATTGAGTAACAAAATGGATACTGGCCAGTTAATTTCGAGAATACTCAACACCTTACGATATTTTATTTAAATACCGTATGGGTTTTTGCGATTATCTGCGTGGTGAAGTTAATGGTAGTTTCGCATTTGTGAAATTTTTAAATATTGAGAACTTGAGATCTTCTGTTTGTGGGTTTCGGAAGGCCCAGTTTTTTTGCTTCTGTATGACTAATCGGGCTTGGTATGATATTGAATTTCATTCAAATATATCTTTTAATCAATTTAAACATTCTTCAATCTTGTATTTAAAGCAGCTACTCCTTTCTCGATTTACTTAATTGTTTAATAATCTTCTTGTATAAAATCTTCGAACACTATATTTTTAAGTAAATCTATGGTCCGGAAAACGTAGAAGTTATGAGTATTGACGGTCTAAAATCAATATTTTCGTCATGGGTGATTTGACCGACGCAGAAAGGAAGTTTTGCTTCTCTTTATCTCGAGTACAAATCTAATGTATGAATTGTCTTCTGCTAGCAGCTGCATTCAAATGTATATCTTACGAATACATAAACCATCAATAGACAATCTAAACTAGCAGGCTTACTAATGGAGAAAAGACACCCATGGCAACTGAATACTCTCAAATAATGTTTCATCATTGTTAACATTCACGCCGCTAGAAAACTACGGCTATCGCCATTTTTTCCTAATTAAATTAGTTATCTTAAAGATCACATTTTCATGCTCATAAAATGGTCAAATTAAATTTAAATGCCAATTTTTACGTTAGTTCTGTGGTGTTATCAAGAATGTTCTAAACCAACGAGTCTAAAATACCTAATTGACAAAAATAAAAAATATCAATTTTAACCTGAAAAACACAGTAAAATCTAATTTACAAGATCATACTTTGACTAGCAAAGTAGTGTGTCATAATCTGCACAAAAATCAAATAGAATTGCTATAAAACCAAGAAAGCAATTTCGGCCCGAAACATAAGATCGATGAATAAATTAGCTATCTGAGGACAATTTAGCTAAGGAAAATCTAATTGGAGCCGTTTGTATAAATCACCACCATGCCACAGTCAATTCGTGGTACATCAGATACCACCAATAGATCTTCCTAAACCTACCACACAGAAGTGACTTAATACCACCCATTTTTAATAACTGCGCCTGTATTAAGTCGATTCACAACGCTAACAGTCAGTTCACCGTCATACTCTTATGACGATCACAGAAGGTCGAAACGCTTCAGTACGTGTGACTGACCATAATTTTGATTTTGTTGGAATGGCTAAATAAAATGGGATATGTGTTTATTCTAAGTTCAAACGCTTGATTTTTAAAAATAAGCACCAAAGTTGCTGCAATATACATTGGATCAACTTAACACTTAAAATAAAATCAGCGATATCGAAGCATATAATTGAAAACGTTAATATTCTATTTCTACATAAAGCAAAATAGAAAATTTATTTTGTATATTCAAAGGCCTTTATATAAAAAGTAGCAATATATATATAACAGTTATATACTGTTTGTTGCAGAGAACTAATATATATGCAATTTTGTATTAGATGTTGCGCAACTAGTAAAAAATTATTCCAAAAAGAACAAGATGATAAACCAAATTCAACATTTACAAAAGGTATAATCCCATAGTGAGTTGGCTTTGAAATCACATTGTGGAAGACTTTATATGAAGTTAGCTACACTACTGCAGGTGCACACATACGTATAAGTGATTGTAAAGTCAAATTTTTCCACATTCCTCATTCAAATATATGCAGGTCATAGAGCGTAATACCGACTCCTACTAATGAGTCGCCAATAAGCATGAAACTAATGTGCACGAGATTATACATTCCGTTCATATTTATTTTGGTTTATTCTTCTGGTCATATTTAAAATAATTAGTTACTATGTGCGGAACACCTAATACCCAATATATATATATATATATATATATATATATATATATATATATATATATATATTCGGATTGCAGGTAAATACAAATCCGATTATTTATAATAGTAATTCAAACTATCTAATCAATTTATGTGCACTTACGATTGCCCTTCGTTAGTCATCTTCCATTCATTTGCTGATAGTGACCTTTTAAAGAATACATCTGGATATAGCTTATGTCCGCAGGTATGTGCTGCAAACTGTTAATTAAACTTATTCTTACATGTGGTTGTTTAGATACAAAAATTATAATTGTGTTAGAAATAAAATTGCGTTGAGGAGAAAGAAGTTATTTTAAAATTTGACACGTTAATTAGTCTTAATTTGTCAGCCTTCAAGTCCACGGAATATTTAAAAAAAATATTGTGTATTTATTGTTCTACTTTCATACGTTATTCATTTAGTTCCTAGATATAAGGATTTGAATAACATTCAAAACCTGATGTTTTATCGCCAAAACAATAATTGGTAAAAAAAATTGATTTTCAATGCGAAGTACGTTTTTAAGCTTAATAAATTAACTTCAAAATAATTTGACTTGGTGTTGCTAATTTTAGTTTATTTCTATATTTATATATTATTAGCGAGCGTTAAAGTACCTATTCGTAAATCTCAGAAGAAAGCAGGCATCGGGAATCTCTAGGTAATATTTGTTAACAAATAATTTATTAAACATATACAAGTTAAAATAAAAACGAGAATAACTTTGACATATTTCTTGCACAAAAAAATTTTAGTACTTCGAATCGGTTCGTTCGCGGATAATCTTCTGTTGCTCTTTTGGTTGGATCGTATATATTTCACTTTTTTCTGAGGAGAAATCTTTGATTGATATTTACGAGTTGGACTATAATTAAACTCTTAACTGATTCAAGCCGTGGAAATAGGTTTCGAGACGCTTTCTTGGTCTGACTAATTTAAAACTTATGGATAGCAATTATTATAAATGTTACAGATGTGACAAAGTTATGCAAATTTCGAAGATAAAAACTATAATATCATCAAGATTTAATTAAGCAAATGTAAAGATTGTAAACATATACTGTATCATTTGATGTTAAAATAGCCAATTCAAGTTTCTTAAAATGTACTATTCATTTTTTATATGGGTAGAACTTACTCCCGACTATAAAAACGTATGCAAATTATTGCTTTTCCAAAGCTGAAATTTTAATTGTTTCTTTTTATTTTTAAATATTGCACATGGAAATCTACGAAGTTATTTATATATTAAAAATGCTCACCGAAAAAGTAGATGCATATATACCATATTGTGCATATATATATATATATATATATATATATATATATATATATATATGCATACATATAAATTTATTTAGTTAACAGTATAAAAACAGAAATTTTTAATATTTTTTTATTAACAAAACATAAACCGTACAGTCGGAAAGAAGTCTATCGCAGAGAATAGATTGCATAACTATTTTTTTAATCTTTATGGATTTTTAATAATAAATAATCAAATGATGTAGATCAATGTTGCGGTCTTGATAAAAAACACCTTGTCCACTCTATGTATTAATATCATGTCAATATTGACTACACTTTGTAATGTAGAAGAGACAACTATATTATTTTACAAAACGCAAAATATAAGGAATAAACAGGAATTTAGCACAAGCCGTAATAAATATGTTGGCTGGACTGCATACAAGTGTTCAAGACAGCATTGTTGTTCTTGGCTATTTGTTTATTATTGCAAAAAATAAAATATAGGAATAATAATTTAATTATTGTGTGACCTAAAACTAAAAAATCCCCTAAAATGGCATTTTTAATGTATGTTCTTTGTGTATGACTTTATAAAAGGTAAACTTTTTCTGTATTATAATGCTGATGATAAAATTTCTGAATAATCTCAAGAATATGGGTGAGATATTTTCCCGTCCATGGAAATGATGGGTGACCAACATCTATCTATGTAAGTCAGCTCATTAAACAGACGATTATGTTGCAATCAATTACTTTTAGCCAAAACATAACTTGTAACTTCTTGTTCCACTCTCACAATAATCAACATTACTAAACTTGTCAATTTGGACAAGCGTCACATTGAAATTATCTTCCTCTAATTATTAATTTAACGGATTTTATGTTTCTTACGAGCGCAGGATTATGTTTGCCTGAATTTACATGGAAACCAGTTCGCTGCAAAAATGCACTATTAACGATATTAGTGGTAAACTGAAACATAATTCAAGATGAAATAGTATTCAGAATAAACGTGAAATAATAACTCAGAAAAGAAGATGGACGAAAGCCATCCAGGTGAAAGAAATTATTTGCATTTAAATCGATTTCGAAAGTGTACTTTAAGGGGAATAATAGAAATATGTGCGTAGGTTTCAATGTGTGATATTTATTTAGCGTCGGTTTGTGTGCCCGTGAAACGCACTGTTAAATTGCACAATGTGCATCAGCTATATTTATAGCATTTTCAATCATATATATATATATATATACCTATATATATATATATATATATATATATATATATATATATATATATATAAACGTCTGTACTTGCACGCAAACAGAAGGATGACTTAAAGGTACTTACGAAAATGGGATTCGTTGTCTATTATGAAGGATTTCTATTCGACTATTTTTTTCAAAAACCTAAACAAACGTATTGCTTGATTGATGCGCTTGGTATTCTGCTTATACTTCCAATTAAATAGATAAAAATAAAATTTGACATTTTTGAAAATATTTTATTTTTCAGGAGATGTCTTTTCCGTTTATCCCACTGTGTTTTACTATTCCCCGCACTATAATACCGTTTATGTTTTAAACTTTTAAGATGGTAATTGGACTGATTGGAAAAAGCGTTTTAACGCCCGTTTTCAATAGGAAGCTGTCCAAACGTGCTTTCTGTTTCTGTAAAAATTTAAACCTTTTGAACATTATCTAGACAATTCTTAATCTACATATTATTGTATTTAAAGTTTTGCTTAGAAGCACTAAAGAAACGTGACGACTATTTGGAAGATCCATATGTGAACTATTGTCCCTTATAAAATCGCGATCTAATTCCTTTAAATTAGTTTTTACCATTCACTTATAATGAAGTAAACAGATCAAATCCCGACCGGATGCAAATTCTTCTTAATATAAGATCCTGCAAGAATAGAGAAGTATAGAAGAAATATTGTATCCGTATTCTCTATAAGTGCATTTTTATTATTCGCAATTTGTTGCCATCTTTAGTGCATCATTGCATGTAATTCGATTTGTTCTATCTGTCATATAAATAAGTCTATTGTTATTTTAAACAAGTACTGTTTCATCGTATCTGATTTTGCGTAAACTCCTCTAAAAACGCTACCGTTTTGTCACAACGCAAATTATACGTTCACTGCCGTAAATATTAGTTAAGACGTTTCTGCAAATCACGCGATTTGTGCAAATCAGACTGTTGTCATAAATTGCATCGGCTATTCTAATTGATTAACTGCTTACATTTGAAGTTCGACAAATGTTTTCAGATTATAACAAATGTCAATTTTATTCTTAATAGGGAGCCTTTGCATTGATGCATAGTTGAAATGTGACTTCGTGCCACGAATTAGGGTGAACGTGCGTCTACCAGCTTAAAGGCATTATACTATTAGATTATTAAATAATTATATTATATTATACCATAATATGCGTAACAATATTTGTTAGCGACAAAAATGAAAGAAATAATACTGTTAATCGATTTTTTTAATTAACTATCCGCCGGTACAAGCAACAAAAACAACAACAAGTAATGCTTTCTGTAACGTGTTTATATTCTGGTTTGCTTTCATGCAGCCGAAACGCTGCATGAATGATTGCGGCTCCACTACCCATTGAAAGTTTTGCTGTGTGATTTTCCATGGCAAAACAACCATTATCATCTCTGAGTTAAGAGATTCCGAGAAGTCTGCTAACACCGTGTCCCTGGTTGATATCGAAATTCATTTTCGTGGTTCATGCGTGTTTGACAACATTTAAAAAAATGTTTGACTCGAATGTACATAACTTCGTTTTATATATTTTCGTTATTCACTTTCTTGGTTTGTAGACGAGAACTATTTATCTTTCTCTAGCTAGTTAAATAGACTATTTATTTTAGACACGGATTTGATTTCTTAATTAAATTTCAAAAGTAATCTGACTTGTCAAATGCATTATATGCCAACATACATCACACAATATTTGAGTTACTGTTCGTTTATTCGGTACACCCAATCATTTTTGGATTCCGAATTTTTCACATTAATCTCAGGTAAATGCAATGAATAGATTTATATTTTGGAATCACATTTTATTTAAAAGCTTTTAGATAAGGCCTTTATCTTTTGAACTTTATTTCATTTGAAACCTGTCTGTTTATTTTGTATATTAATATTTATACTGCAGAGTCCAGATCTGGTAATTATTATGGCATGAAGCATTGCCAATGATTAATAATTATTTGTATTTATCGTTTAAGGACATTTTAGGCGTTAATGCACAACCAATCGAGTCGGAAACTTTGAACTTTAGTAATATTTTCATTAGTCAGTTTTACGTGCAGCCAATGATTACTTAATAATAAGCTGCTTGTTACATTTTACACTATGGGAAAACGAGTTAACCTACCTCAGCACCATATTAAAATGGAAAATTTAATTTTTGCATGTTAATTTAAGCTATAATTAACTTGAACTACAAAAGTATACTTTATTTAGTCAGTATCTTCAACCTGAACTAATTAATGAAGAAATTAACAAATTTTATTACTTATCCCACGAGACGTTCGAAAGTTGGTCCACTTTGCTGATCTATGCTTTATTATCAGCTCAATCATAAATTCTGCCCATGATGCTATCAACTTGGGAGTCAATTTTAATGAGACTATAAATAAGGCGTCATTTACATTAATGATTTTTTAACCCCAGTTGAAATGGATCGATGTTTTTGCATTTGTACTGAGTTGGCTCGTGACAAGTGCCGTGATGTCAGTGATTACAATTGAACTGAATTTGTAATTATTTGCTTTGAAGAGACCTTTAAGCAGTAAATGTCAAACTAAATGCAATACCTAATTGACAAAATAATATGCTAGATATTTTTACCTAAAAAATCAATTTTCTGCAGATTTAAGTAGATCGAAGCTACATGTGGTATTAAAAATGAAAGACAGTTGCGAAATTATTAAATTTGTATCCTATTCGTGTTGTTCTCTTTTTGCTGTCTATTATAGCAAATTGTATTCAAACATAGTTTTCCATTTTCTTAACCCCGGTTCAGATAGCGCTGCCGAATCTTCATTCTAATTAAATGTTACACTTTGCATTGCAAAGCAGATTTATATTAATATTTCTAAAGCTACCTTAATCATTATATTACTCATAGACCTAGAAGACCTAAAATGCAGAAATTCGATTTAGAAACAAGTTTTTCCAAGTAGAAATGTATTAAAATGTCTCAAATTGTTTAATAATCAAATATATTTATAAAATAAGATCTCAGTCGTAAATTTGACACAAACATTCTTAGCCAAATGGATAAAACGCCTTTAAATTTACTTTCAATCATTCAAAGTTGAAAGTATCAGTTAACTTCGTTTAACGAATTCTTACATCACCGTGCGTCGTTGTCAATTTATATTTATTTAAAATAGTAAATAATACCCATTATAGTTGCCTAATATCTTTGAAAAATTGTGTTATTTATCTAATCACCAATGTTGAGAAACGTGTCAATAGTTTTATTTTTTAATGGAATTCGTATTTAATTTCTGTTTTAGGGTGGGCATTCTAGCGAATTTAATTCTGTGCTCGTTTGCAGTCGCGCAATACGTGAGTCTTTTTTCAATATTATAATTTTGTAGATTTTATTAAATTTATTTTATTTCAGCAAACGTTCCGTTATTAAATTAAAGCAGATGGCGTCAAAATGTTGGTAATGCCATATTAGTCTTTCAGAAGTCCGATTAAACGTTTCGACTTGCACGGAACGATAAAAGTCTCTTATCAATTCAAAATTTTTTGTCTTTCTATAGAATTTGAATAGCGTAATAAAACTGATACTATTACCGTTACAAACATTGCTATCATACTATTATCGACCACATTTTATAGTCTTATAAAGTCGAAAGAAGAGGAAAAGAATTATAAACAGGATGACTCAAACATTTTTTGATCGCTTAAAAAATATTTCTAGCTGCATGTCAACAATTAATAAAGCTAATGGAATTTTCCATCAACGTAACTACGCCTCTGACAGTCTTTGAAAATAATAGTTTAAACAGTGAGAAAATGAATTTAAGTAGACTAAAACGACACCTGTATGGAACCGAAAACAATTTTAGTGATTTTTTTGTCTAAGTATAGACAGAGTTACGTCAATTATGATAAAAAATGATTAAATTTTAAAATACGTCGAAAATTCATATAAACTAAAAAGGTATTGACACACAGACCCCAATATATCTTTCTTTTTTTAGTAAAACAGGAACAGGATATTTGCAATCGTGTTTGTTGTACACAAATAGTTTGGTTTTTTCTCCGAGTAACTTAACTTTAATAAGTTTCTGCGCTTCGAATTGTGATTTGTTTTGGAATGGTAGATTGTGTGAGAACTATACTGATGCTGAGCAATATTTAATTTTATTAACACCAGTCACATCTGTGCTTTTTGATTACTTAAAGGAAGATTTGTGAGCGAGTACGCGTGTGTCTAGTTATTTCAGTAACACAGCTGAGCATCTAGTTACTCTTCCGCCATGTAATGTATATTATTAATACTAACGATTCTGGCGATCACCTATAGGACTATTTTCGCCCCGGATTTTGTTTTCTGTGTGCAATTGTCCCTGAGTTGTGTTTAAGTGTTGATGGGTAGCAACACTAGGAATGTAGATTGTGATGTTAATCGATTTTCTGTTTGTTTAGATTATGATGCCGTTCAAGCTAAAAATAATTTAGGTAGCATAATTGCTACTCATCGCCTGTTCGGTACAATTACTTACTGTTTGTTGCGAAGAACTAATATATATGCAAGTATGTATTAGGTTTTGCGAACCTAGTAACAAATCAGTTCAGTTGTGACCAGAAGGATAAACCAAAGGCAGCATGAACGGAAAGTATAATCTCATGCACATTCGTTTCGTGCTTACTGGCGACTCATCAGTAGGAGCCGGTATTACGCCCTTTAACCACTATATATTTGGTAGAAGAATGTGGAATAATAGGACGGTAAAATCTCCTAGACGAATGTGTAAGCCTGTAATAGTGAAGCTATCATAATCTAACGTCAAAGACAATACGACTTCAATGCTAACTCACAGTATGTAATATATATACCGAGTCTGTAAAGGATACTAACACTATGGCTATTGTGTTAGTAACTGATACCTTTTTTGAAATCAATGAGTACCGGATACTAACACTATGGTTTCCGAGTCGGTACATGATACCAACCTGATGGATATAAATTTATGCTAAAGTTCACCCAAATTGAGAATTACAACAATTTCCGAACACCTGTTACTCCAGTTAAACCATACACTCTGGCCTTCATCGATATCAGTTATCACATTTCGCGGTAAGCATGACATCATTCAATTCAATATATTACAGTTACATACTCAACGGAGGTTCGGATATGACTGGATAATAAAATAGCATTACAGGGTGTGATGACTTGGCGTCAGACGAGAAAAAATATCAACTAAGTTGATTATTTTTCTTTATGATAAGGAGTCGTTTTTACGTAAGGTTATTCGTAAATTTTGAGTTATTCTTCCATCCTAACTTTATGGAAAACTCAGTTTTTTAAGTTCGGCGCGTATTCCGTTAAAAATGTATGCTAAAAAAATTATGATATTTTTGACGGGTTTTTAATATTAAAAAAAAACTTTTTTGTTTCGTTTCAATTGATTCCGCTAGGAATTGCTTTTTCGTAGATCTTGTATGTGCTACAGCGCATAAACCGGAATTTGTGATATATAATGGATTTGGACAGGATTCAAAATTGGCATCTTACTTCATGGTTATATGAGAGTTGATTTTGATTATAAAATATAAAATTTAATTATTCAGGTCTCAAATATAATTTAAACGACGCACATTTATTAGGGTTGTTAGGTTGCCTTTCTGCGATCAAGTTAGATAAACATTAAAGCTATGAAAACAATTTTAAGTCTTAACAATTATTCGATCCTGTTTCCACAGCAGATATTTCGTCACTTGATTTGATAAGTCATTTATTGAGTTTTCAGAGTAAGTATTTATGAAATTGCTGCTATGCTGAATGTATTATCCGGTGAACTTATCGCCTTTCTAACATCAACCTTATCTACTAGAAGGATTTGAAAGTCTAGGATAGGAAGCATGTTGCCTTTTCTCTAAGTTCATGGTGAATATGATTTCAGGATCGGCCTTATTGTTCTATTTCACTGCTTCATCTCAACTTATTGCTTTTTAATAGCTTACAGTGGATCATTCACATTTACTCTCGAAATTGTGTACTAGTGGACTACATTTTTTGAGCTAACTTCCCCTCAGTAAGCAGAATTGCTATACACCTTTTTATGGGTATGCTAGTCAATCCGCGAATTATTGATTTTAAGGTTTAATTACTTCATCTGTCGTAAATGCTAAATTGAGATCCGTGACAAATTAATACTTAGGGAAATAACTGAAGTCACATTTGTAATAATGTCACGCAAGACAGCCGTTTCTTCATAGAGTGGAATGTTAGCACACAACAAGTAAAGGGCCGCCATTTTGTGTCGCCGATATTCTTCAATTTTCGTTCATTTGCTAATATTTAGGAGCCTTGGCGCGGCGTGAATTGTCTGCATTAATTTTTGGTTTTAACAATTTGCCGAGAAGCGTTGCTGGCTAATGTTGCAGTGAGACGACCCCTGACACAATATACTGCAACAGAAGCGTTTTTAGTGTAGCGAGATTTTGAATGTCCCATTAGCAGTACCGCAACAACAGCGTTCTAGTCATGTAGTTGTAACTATTGTGGTATTAAATTTAATTAAGTGAAGTATTGTTACAATTTAAATCAAGTTTGTGGGCTTAGAATAAACGCCGATAGCATTTGCATACGTCACGCTACATGGAAAATCTAACGTCGGTCGCACGCAATGACGTTGTTTTACCTTACATGATTATCATCAGAGCTCAATGAAAGACTAATTATAGACAGTAATATTTCAGTTATTATATAATTTATAGAAAATCAGCCATGTGTTTCTCACTTCTAATATTCGTGTATAAATCTTACTTCATTGGAATCTCAGCTACACAATTAGTATACAGTACACAACACAAAGCAATTATTAATTAAGAGAAAACTTATGAAATTTATTTCAATGAAGTTAGCGTATTAGGTATAAGCGCCAATCCAAATGTCATTTAACGAGTAGTAAAATATAAACCAATTTACTGTTATCAGAAACATTTCCCGTTGATCAATTAAGCAATCATTGCTTATGTGGATATTTAAATTGAGTTATGGATATTTAAATTGAGTTTGCACGTGATGTTAAACCAAATCTCATGAAATGTCAAAAGGCATGTTTTTATAAAACTGAAGATATATATATTTATATATAGTTTATTTATTAAATTATATATATTTTTTATTTATTTTATTTAAAAAATACATACCTTTTGGTCTATCATTCTATTAGCCTAACAATGTCTCATAAGCTTACTTGTTTCTTCTATTAGTTTAGAAAATTGAAATTCTGCTTTAATTACTTTGAAACACAAAATCTGTCGCATGAAAAACGTCGTTCTTATTTCTTTTCGTTAATCCTTTTAATATTTTTCACATTCAACTCAGATCGATATTTGTTTGAATATTTTGTTTTACTATGGCTATTCTTGTTGGACCAACAAACTTATTTTAATATAAGCCACCTTTATTGACCAATCAATGTTATTATTTCGTTCCTCTTCATAAAACAAGCATTGGAAATGGTTTCGATGCACATACGTTAAATCGATGGATATATGATTTTTTTTGCCAAAATATCTTCCTCTATAAACGAGACCTGTCCAACTACCCATAAGTTATTAATTTTGTGCATGCATGCATATTTATTTTCACAGGAATTCATACAACTGTAGTCTAAACTGGTCATCTGGAACGTTTTATAAGTATAAAGTGAAACCAAGGTCTTGATTATAAAATTCCCGAATAGAAAAATCTTGTAAGATGAATATTTCAGAACAAGACTTACAATTTATGCATTAGATAATTTCAGTGATGTATGAAATGTTATTGTTAAATATATATATATATATATATATATATATATATATATATATAAATTGTACAGATGGCATGCACACCGCATGTATGCGGTCGTAATGTAAACAATTGTCTTATTTTTTCCATTTGTGCGTTTTCTCTCTTTCTTACTAAAGTTTTTCAATTTCTTTGTTTACGCATATAGGACAATTATGCTTTCAACCTAGCTCTTGGACATTCCTGAATGGAAAATTGGAGACATGTCTGAAAAAACAAATTTTGAACTGAAATGCAATATAATACTTTTTCACCTTAACGACAAACAATCGTTTGTCATTCTATTTTGATTAAAATTAGAACAAAGTTTGCAGTCACAGTTCAATTAATAAAAACACACAGAGCTTGAGTTACGTCAATAAAGAGAATTCTTCCTAGTTTTCTCTAGTCCTGACATGTCTTTTCTTGCGTGTTATTTGTACTGTTCCAAATCACAGCTGAAGTTCGTTGATGCTTTACAAAGTTATACATGTGATGATCATCTACTTTCGGGCAATAGCATACTCTTTGTCAACCATTGATTCTCCCTTTATCTCCAAGTAGCTAACCTAACAAGCCCATGTGGTGTACTGGTTGTGGAACTCTTCGACTACTTTGAAAACTGTTCAAGGTTTCTCAAATAGTTTCTTCGATTTTGAAAGACCTTGGAAATTGGCTTCAATATATTTTTCAAATTATGCATTCATTATTGTCTGTTATGCAATAAAATTAATTGCAGTATTTATTCAATATAACCTGTCGCAAGTAAGTTATTCGCCTGGATTCTTCCTGGAAGTAAACTGGTAATACATTTTAATATAATTCAAACAAAATTATTTATGACTGAGGTCATTATATATATGTCCTTTTCCTTGATCGCGGTGTTTGATTCTCTTTTAATTAGTGTTATATATCGGTTAAATTTCAGTGACAATTATTGAACCAGATAGTCTTTTATTCCCTAGATAATTAGTTTGTTGTCACGGAAGTTAATTTGCTTTTATTCAAACCTCTATTTCAGTCACAATTTAACGCAACCGCTGGCAATGGAGCTAACAATCGCGTGTATGTAAAACGAGCCGTCTACCTACCAGGTAGAGGACGCAGCTATTTGTCAAACGAATACTGGACCGGACAATCACCGAGCAATTATCAGCGTAAGCTGCGAAGCGGCGAGGGCAACGGAAATGGAGAGCGATGTGGCAAATTGTGCACACCTGAGAGATGTTCTTGCCTTGGAGAAAAGGGTATTTTGGTAAGTAAACTTCTTATCGTACAGATGCCAGCTTTCCTTTTAACTTTTATATTCACCAGTTAGATTTGTTTTTATTCTATTGTTGATTTGTTTCTAATGTAAGATATAAATTTAGGACGTAACATAGGACGTAAAAACTTAGATTGGTTCTAATTTTGACGTCGAGTTGGATTTACGAATAAATAAACCAGTAGCGTCAAAACAAACAGCAAAAGATAAGTCGCAATGGTGTGCTTTATCAGCCTATTTTCTTCCAACGAATAAGTTAATGAGGACACTTTAACTTGTATACGCTGTTAAATTTCGTATACAGGATGAAGTTTAATATGAAGATTATGGTTTTCTAGCCAGGTATACCGTTGCCTGTTTACATTCAAATGGCGGCAAGTTATTATTTGACCTTCACATTAAGGTATTATCTTTTACTTCAATAACCTGGTGTACCAAAATGATTTTAACTTAGTTAAAAACTAATGATTCTGAAATAATATTGGGTCCATTTTTTGGAAACAGGCCGTTCTGTCTATTATTTCTTCAATGTGTACGCTTCCTTTGCCGATACTATTAGTAACTGATTTTAGTTTTACTTTTATAAATATCAGAGAATAATTACCAGATTCACAAATCAAGTCGAAGTGGTAAAGTGTTGCCTTCATTACCATTTAATTGCACCGACATTCTAGTAATTTGCACACATAAAAGCGGCATGATGAAGTCGTCATTTATGGGTTTTCTTTTCTACTTCCAATTACGATTAATACTATAAAAATGTATGTACAGGTAAAAAATTGAAATTATTGCATACCTAATTAGTTCATTGTGTTTATGCTTCTCTGGAGGAGAACTCGATTCCAGACGAAGAGCAAAAGTACATAGAATGCCGTTTAACCAATACACAAATCTATGTAAATATTAAATTTAATACACTGCAGGGTGATCCGGGCCCGCCTGGTTCTTTCGGCGATCTTGGAGAACAAGGTGAAATAGGTCCACCTGGTCCTCAAGGTCAAAAAGGAGAAAAAGGAGACAGCGGCTTTGCAGGGCGGCCGGGTCCACGTGGAGAATCGGTAAGATGAACGGAAGTTGTCACTTGCAACATACTTTATCTTTTGTCAAATAATTAAATGATTCTCGTGTTTTATTCGTGCGTGTGTAGATAGGCATGTAGTTCTACCGCTCGCCAATTGTTGTCTTGTAATGTTTGTTTTTAATCCAACTTAATCTCACTAGCTTCGCAATATTGATAAATAGAAAGCAATGGATATTGCAGTTGAGTTGAGTTCTGGCATATATAAAATGGCCCTCTTTAATATTGTTGAGTGTAATTGATTTATTCTAAATTTACGCTACAGTACGTCATCTATTTCTCAATTTATATTACAGCTGCATAAAAATAGTTAAACCAAAAATGTTTGCCAAAATAACATACCTCTGGATTATGTACTGCGTACCTTGTAACAAATTAGTTCAAATAGGAAAAGAAAGATTTACCAAAGTCGACCAGGAACGAAAAATTGTAATTTTATTTGAACAAGCGTTTCGTGCTGATTGGAAACTCACCAGTAGGAGCCGCTAAATATATTAAAATTAAGTGTTACGGCCAGATTGACTTGGCAATCTAGAAATGGTTAAGCTAATAAGAATTAAATCTATATATTATGAGGTTAGGCCAACAAAACGTCATTGCCATTAGCACACTCGTTTCGGACATTCCGTCTACTTTTCAGTAGTAGCCAGCATTCCACATCAGATTCAATATTTAGATGACCATGTGTGATCGCTTCTTTAGAAATGCTGAATGTTAACAGTTCATGGTATAAATCAAAACAGAAATTGTAAATACATTTTAGGCAAGTATTTTGGCTTCTTCCAACCGTTTCTAGCTGCAGTTTAATAACGCGAAAAAAGCGAATTTTCTTTTCATTCTAAATTGCTTCAAATGAACGGTTAATGCTTTCTGCGCGTCCGTTTGCATAAGCTGACGGACTGCCTTCATATCGGATAAAATACAAACAAACAATACCAAAACAAACTTCTGTTAGCACACTACCACCGCTGCCATTTGCATTTGCACATAACTGTTATTCTAAAATTCGCCTGAAGGGCATTTAACTTCTTTAAACTAACGTATTCATCGTTAGTTAATCGTTAACTGGTCATGGATATCTGCTTACTTATGAAGTTAAACGTATTTATATACATATATACGTATTTGTATATCGATATATATATATATATATATATATATATATATCAGTAGCAGCAATTTAAACTATTAGTATAACAAAACGGAATAAACCCTTCATCACCATTTATTAAATTGTTTTGAAGTGGGGACTATTATTTAACACAGTATAAACCCGTTAATATATACCATGAGGTAGGAAAAGTACAATCACTGCACCAGAACAATCAAAAAAACAAAATAATAATGTTCCAATTTTTCATACAATCCTAATTCGGCACAGTTGTTAAATGCCAAAACTGCTAAATTATTACTTAAATAATGGTTCGATATGATACACGTAAGCCTTGCTATTATGCATACGCGTTTATTAAATTGTATAATTATTTTCTGCAAAATTACATTAATTATTATGTGGCAATATATATGCCCAATGAAATAAATGTTGCTAATGTCTCCTTATTTGTTTAGTAAAGTGGAAATAATTTACTACAATGCAAATGTTTCACAAATTTATTTCTAATTTACATATATACTTAAACAATTTAAGCACTCGATTATACTTTTCACGGATGACAGCATGCTTTTTTGCAATTTATCTATCCCAGTCTCCGTTTCAACAATGAAAGTATTCCATGTTTGTAAAAAGTATTTTCAGCAAAAGTGAATTAATCTGGAAAAAATCGGAGGAATATCTCCAGTTCCCTAACACCTCTCCAGCGGGCTGAAATATCAAGTGCATTGACAGATTTATTTAAGAAGTTGAAGAAAGCATGCGTACAATGCAGAGTTTCTATCTCCATCACGTTATGCGATATATTAGAGTTGGGCAATCTTGATATCCCAGCATGTAGGTATATGGAAGCGGGTAGAGCGTGCAAACAATTTATTATAATTTATCAATATAACTAAGCGAAAATCAATTTTGACACGTTTGCATAATTGAGTGTGCTGATTGAACATGCCAGCCTGCAGACATATTCCTATTTGTAAAACAATTTTTTCGTTTCAAGTTAATTTTAACTTAAAATATATCTATTTAAGCTAAGCATTGAAATGCAAATCTTATGACGACTAATCTCGAATTGATCATAAATAATGCAAACAAAATTTTCAGACTGAATCTTATTTCTTTTACGCAAAAGCAATGAAGTATATGGTCCATGCACAATATCGGAATTTGAAGTAACATTTATTTATACCATATGTGTGAAATGTTGGCTTAGCGAGAAATCAAAACTCTTGTAACTGGCATATGCAGTTCAGGTATTTGATTGACATAATAACCTGGCCTCTTTTTTTATTAAATTATGCTTATTGTATGAACAGCAATCTTTTACAAGTTAAGCCCAAATTAATAGCAACATTTATTTAATAAAAGCTGTTCTTTTTCACCAGATATACTTGCATATCCAATGTAAAACAATTATTGTGCTAAAAGATCATTTAAATATAATATTGACAAAATTTTAATTTTGATTGTTGAGATTTTTATCACTAGTCAATTTTATATATTTTTCACTGAGGTAACGCGAACGAATGATTAGTTAAAACAGCGTCATTGAATTGGCTGGTACTTTTACTGTCCAATAGAATTGCAAAGTAACGAAAACAATTGGGAAATTTCATAAATGTGTTTCGATTTAAATACAAAGAATATCTATATTCGCGGCCCAAAGAAGAAAGTTAAAGTATAAAATAGATTTATTAGTGAAATAATTAATTAATTAATTAGTTCAAAACTTAATTTATTTATTATTTTCGTATATGGTTTATGAAGACAACTTTAATTTCGAAACGTAGATCGGTTGTTTCTTAGAAAATGTTGACCAGTGAGAATTAGGTTTGCACTTATCGATGACAAATTATATTTTGAAGTATCTTTTAAAGAGAGTATTTAATAAATAAAGAAATTATAACATGAAAAACATTGGGCACGTTGGTACTTCAGCTGGAAGTAATCAAAGACCTGTGTAAAATCAAATTGATGAAAAATTGAATTGAATTGATGAAAAAAATTAAACTCACTATGTGTTTTAACTTGTATTCAAAAATAAAAAACCAAATTAAGGCAATTAGTAGATGACTTTTAACTATTGAAATATCAAGTAGCGTTTTTGTCAAAAACTTGTGCAATGGTTCTACTGCCTTTATGTTTATTTTCTATTATTTTAGCAATGAATGTTTGAAATTAACTTTGTTAAGTCATTATTTCTTAGACTCCTTCGTGTTTTGGTATGGAATGTTATGTTTTAAAACCAATTGAAATGAATATAATACTATTAAAGTAATCCTATGTGCAATTTTTTATTCTTTTTAGGGAGAGCCAGGTTTACCGGGATTTCCAGGTGACAATGGTCCTGACGTGAGTTTATGAGCTTTGATGCATTTTTATCGAAACGTATTATTCATTAGCTATATTTTTATAATACAGCATAACACAGTGTATAAATCGTACATTCGCTTTGTTCATTATGTACAATCAAACATTTTATTTTCGCCATGCTATAATTTAAGACAAAAATTGTGAAATTGTCACTGGATAATTACGGATGATATACAATGATTTAATATAATTGCACGAGTGCAAACATTGTTAACATAATTTAACTTATGGATATTAGAAAAAAAAATATTATTTGCAAAATGCATGTACTCACATTCAGCACTTGCAAGAGGAAACATAAATGTGTGCAAGAAATGTTTAAGTGAGCAAAAAGTAAAGCAGTTTGCTCTTCTGTAATGCGGATATTACAGAATTACTACAGTTATGAAACATGCAACAGAAATTTAAGTCTTCAAGTGAAAATGCGTAGTGGATTTTCTAATAAAATAATTAATTTTTCTACTAATTACATTTTTTGTTTAAATAGGGCTTCGCCGGCCAACGTGGATTGAAAGGAGGCACTGGCGATCCAGGCTGTAAAGGCGATCTCGTAAGTTACACGCCAAGTTCAATTTTATTTCTACTTTCAATAAAGCATACAAAGAACTAGACGAGAAAGGTGCATTAACTAAGATGTCTTTATGCTTAAAGTAGCGTTCACCTTGATGAGTTTCTTATTGGAAAAGCCAACGCATATGTGTCAATTTTGCTGATTTTCAGCCCAGAGATTTCTTAGTAATGTTTTATAGATATGAAAAAGACAAATTCAAATAGTGAGATAAGCTAGACTAAACAGAAAAGACGTAATTTAGCTATTATTTTTGTCTAAGTATAGAAGAATTGAAGTTAGCTTCAACTAAAACAATAAAGATTTTTGAAAGCAGAAACAGTGAACATTTTTGCTATCCGCAGATTGAATAAAGGTGTTTCAGTTCACACAATTTTTATCATTATGTAGTGTTCAACAAAATATCCTTTAAAACGCTATTCTGACAGAATATTTCAGGCTTTATAAATAGTAATTTTCCCATAGAGTTTACGCAGTCTTTAATTATCCATTTTTCAATAAATTTGGTAAGCATAAAACATTCGATAGGTTGAAACAACTAAGGCCACCTTTTTGAGCAGATGGATAACAAATAAAAGGTTCTCCTAGACTGAATCTAGCCACGTTTGCTTTTGCATTCTTTAATTATTTAAAATTTAGATCTTCTTACGTTGCTGAGTCAAGGCGATTTGTCTAGAAGTTACTCCGTGTATACTACTATTTTCTGGGGTCGAATCTGACAACAGAGAAAAATCATTGCTCGCAAGTGTAAATTCACTACTAATTTTTACAACAGACGGTGGAAGTTTTCACAAAATTTTTCTAACGTTAGTACTGAACTCCTCTTCTTCCTCCATTCAACTTATTTACTGAATAAATAAATTGGACTGAATATTTTATTCGAAATATTGAAAGCAGCATGCACACAAGAGTATAAGTCCAATATATCCAATCAATAAATAGAAACCGAGTATAATCCTTTGATAATACCAATGAACAAACAAAATTTTCTATTTCATTGTTTTCGACAACGCTTTTTCGCAACAGTATTTTCTGAAGAATACAGTATTTTCGCCTATCTTTTCTTTAATGAATTTTCTCTCACATTATTCATATACAATGATATGGTGTGTTATGGTTAGTTATGAATTGCGGCTTTTCTAGCACCAAGACATAAGACTACTGATGGTGGGAGTTTTCTATGTTTTTCGACGACTGATTAAATACCATGGAATTGGTGTTCACTTGAAGCTCGCACACTTGATTTAAAGCATCGTTTATACCTGTTTGATCAGCTTAAGCAAAACCTTTTTATATATAAATAAATTTTAGCTTATGTACCTATTTGGACGTTTGTTATGTAGGGCGACAAAGGTGTTGAAGGACGAGCTGGAGCTCCGGGAAATCCTGGGCCAAAAGGTATTAAAGGTAAAACTGGAGCAAAAGGTCCATCAGGCGATACATTGGATGCAGTGCAGGGTGATAAGGTATATTTTCGCATATCGTTATGACTTTTTAATAAAATGATATATTTTTAATTTTAACAGAAAATATCGTTATATATATCTAGTGACTGTCAATTAAGCATAGAAAAATATAGCAAATTTAAATAATCTACCCGACGAATTTCAGTCCATGACTTAAATTACCAAAGCTTGTTTTCATACTCTAAGAAAAATATAGAAAAATGTAACGCAAATCACTATTGATGCGTAACACCAATCTTTATTGAAGAAGGCACACTTTCAACAATTGAAAAATTACGATAAATCGTTATTAATTAAAGTTATAAAATTTCTTTTATTGTTTGAGATTTAAAATCAAACTGATCAGCTCGAAGACCTACGGATGCATTTTGATTATTTTATTGTCTTGTTAAATGTATATAAATAGCTTTCTTTTTTAGTCGCTTAAACTTAACCGGAGTCAGATCTGCTTAGCTCAGTCTAAATCTAGCGCAATTAACCTATTACACAAACTCTCGTGTATCTTATTATTGAATAACATTGTGCAGAGGGATAACTCAGGAAACTATGGGTTTTTCACATAATTTGAAACATACAAGTGTTTTTAAAAAAGCATATATTTAATTATTTACAAAGTGTCAAAAAATGTTCGAAAGTTTCCTATATTGAAATGTTCTCGAAAAATGATATGAACATGTCGACACAGCGTGGATGGACCAAGAAATATCCAACTAAAATAGGCATATTTTTACATATAAAGTTATTAAAGCTTCTACCTATTCTGAATTTCTTCATCAAATCGTGCAATTTATCTTTACATATAGCACGAGAAATCAATAAATGACATTTGAAGCAAATTTATAACTCATAAATGCGCAGATACATTAAAGAGGATCACACTAAAAAAATCCTTTATATTTGTAGCGTATCACTTCTCTACGAGCACGTAGGGTTTTCAGGAAATTATAATAAGCTGGTTGAAAATAAGTAAGCAAATCATTAATCCAACCTGTTTTTAAATTTGATTTTTAGGGTGCAATCGGACAACCCGGGATGAAGGGCGAAAAGGTATGTCTAAAAAAACATTAGTAATTTTATCGATTATCTTAATCACACCTGTGAATTAGGAATAAACTGAATTAACACTATTTTTAACAAGTCGAAAAAATTATCAAAACTTTCGTCGTTTACACGTACTGTGGTGAGTTCTCTTGATGTTCATCTGAGCAAGACGGTTAGCCATTTAAAACGAAGCATATTATAGCTTAAATTTGATGCATAAAAAGCAATGAAGCGGCTCTAATCCCTGGGATATTCGTTTGTAATGTCTGTTGAATTTCTGATGTGCCAACATGGTTATACATTTCGTTATATACTTTCGACATATTTATTTTAATTGATCAATTTGCCAATTATTGATTTCAAATGTCAAAATAAAAGTAAAATTTGCGGTTACTCTAACTGCACTAACTTGCTTTGAACAAACTGCGCTCCTCTCATGCATAAATTATTAGTGCTTTATTCCATTACATATCCTTTCTTTAAATGCTCATCTTCAGGCTATTGAAACCATAATGGTATATTGTTTTAAAATAAACATTTCCTGTTGGATCTTCGTCATTCTTGGTATCGTCACCAGCATCAACATTAATTCTTTATTTGTCTTTTCAATCATAATAAACAGCGAGTACGGTCCTGTTAGGAAACCCACAGTTTTTTACCAAAAAAATATCACCAAAACAGTTATTACTAATTAAAATACTGTTTGTGGCGGAGAACTGGTATATATATATATATATATATATATATATATATATATATATATATATATATACATGCAATTGTATATTATGTAATGCGCACCTAGAAACAAATTGGTTTAAATATGATCAGAAGGATAAACCGAAGACAGCGTGAACGGAGCGTATGATCTCGTGCCCATTCGTTCCATGCTTGCTGATGACTCGTTAGTAGGAGCCGGTATTACACAGTATGACCATCATATATTTGAGTAGGTAATATGGGACATTTGGACGGTACAATATCCTATACGAAAGTGTAAACCTGCAGTGGTGAAACTAACGTCATATAAAGTCTTCAATAGTAAACTTGAGATAGCACATATAATATAATATATATATATATATATATATATATATATATATATATATATATATATATATATCAATTTGTAATGGGGAACCAACACAATAGATTTCAGTGTATGCTAAAGTTTACCAAAAATAAAAATTACAACTATTTCTGAACACGTGTTACTCCAGAAAACCCAAACACCCTGGTCATCATCGATTTCAGCTATCGCATTTCGTGATAACCATGACATCGTTCTATTAAATCTATAAAAGTTAGATACTGTTTGGGACGAAGAACTAATATATATGCAATTGCGTGTTAGGTGTTGTGCAACTAGTAACAAATTATTTCAAATAGGAGCACAGGATAGACCAAAGATAGCACATTCGTTTCGTGCCTGCTGGCGACTCATCAGTAGTAGCTGGTACTGTGCACTATACTCGCTATATATTTGGGTGAGGAGCGTGGACAAATTTGACGGTATTAGACATGGAGACACACACTGTTTAAAAAGAATATTTTAATTAAATTTATTTTTCTTGTGTTATTATATTAACACATGTATAATACGTTTTAGAATTGATCGATATCCGTTTTCTATTTTTAGTATTGATGGAATCAAAATATTGTGAAAAAGAAAATAGAATGCTTTTGGCAAATACCTAATTAATTTTGAACATCTGTGGTGCCTAAAACATTTTTCATTATGCCTCATTGGAAAATCTCATCTATAACAGTAAACAGACACACACACACAAACAAAAATGCAAAAGTGATTCTGCGGGCCACAATAAAGAAATTGTTTGTTACTTGCATATTTCGCCTGGTTCTAATAATCCGAAGCAGGTTTATTTGCAACTGCGCCATATGAAAGGACGCCACACACAAACCACATTTAAGGCCTTACATTAGACAATAAAAGTCAATAAACTGCCTGTGTTTGTTCATATGTGCATGGGACCGATGAAAGAATCAGATATGCTGAACATTTTTACGAAAAGCGCAATTTTTCTTTAAATAGAAAATAATTTCTTCAAAATTAGTAGAAATTTTCAATTTGGTGTTAGCCAATTCAACTCAGGATTAGCATCAGTATTCACTATCGCGTTGATGTGCGTTCTTGCTTCCTGACCTGAGAAAAGTGGCCGGTGAATTAACTACGTGTACTGATGTTAAAGTCTAGTACGCTATAATACGTTTGCATTTACAGTACAGATGTATCGCTTAGGATCCAGCGCAAAGTATTTTGAATATCTTCACTGGTTATTAAATTTTTTAATAGACCATTCACAGGTCAGGTCAACATGATTAAAGCAGATTCTTGTATTTAAACAATACATCATGATAACAATTATTATAATCAAGGTTGTGATCTGACCCATTAATTTCTTACATATGTCAGGGTGGCTCAGTAGTTATAGAACCAGATTCCGAAGCAGACGTGCCCTGGTTCGAGCTCAGTCCGCCGCAAATTCTGCCCAGTACGTGATGAGTTCCCAATAAGGACGAAATCGGTCTACAGGATGATTTGCTTTTTCTACACTATACAATTCTTAGTTTATACTGACATATGTAAGTAATTAATAGGCCAGGTGCTTATGTCAAGATCGCAACCTTGATTATAATTTTTATCACCGCCTATGCAACCAATGCTTGTTAAATCAGGATTACAAAGTTTGCAATATTGGCCTTCTACTTAAGTTTCATCATAATTTGGACAAATCCCCTGTAATAGCTGGGACTATTATTTCGAGAGAAAGGTATGACAGACGTTAGCGTGTTTATGTGCTTTAAACGCCAGAACACTGGTTTTATATTAATCCTAAAGCACTAACGTGAACTTCTCACGCCAAAAACTTTCTGTTGCATTAATCTTTCATAAAGGTGACATCTTATGCGTGTTATGGTTTTAGACTTAGTTCCTTAATCCTAAAGCAAGAGGGCCAATGTTTAACTCTAAAAGCTTTCTGTTGTATTAATCTTTCGAAAATTTGATAAATTTTATCCATATTAAAGTTTTAGACTCATTTATTTTAGCTTTAAACAATAACTCTATAAACTTTGCGTTGCATTAATCTTCCTTAAATTTTACACATCGTATCCGTATTATTTGGTCATTACTATGACTGATTAAAAAAATCCTTCTCATATTTATTCAAGATAAGCAATGAAAATTTTATTATCCAGATACAAAGTGATGACAATACCCCGCGTCCAGTTTAATGAGAGAGAACTGCCATGAAGGAGAGAAACATTGAAACAGCGAACGGCACAAGGAAGTGCTGGTGATAGCAGCGAAGCATCAGGAAATAATACCAAAGAAAGAATTATTACTTAAACGATTTTTACTCATGTAAACGGTTTATGCGATCACAAGATTGCATAAGTTTGTCCATATTAAGTAAAATATGGTGTAAGTGGTAGAAAGGTTTATCAATCTTCGGTAGAAGAGATTGTATTAAAGTAAGCAAGGAAAATGATAACTTTATAATAATAATTTACTACTATTAGAACTCGTCGAGGAGAGACGGCTATTATGAACACTCATGGAATCTATAAAATGCACCCAACTCAAGTGGGATAATACAATACGTAGTACAGTTCTTCCAAATGATAAATAAGGCGTTTAATCAATCTTGCAAGCTAATTTTCTATGCCTAAAAATGAAATATTTAGTTCAATAGTATTTCAGTTCAAGAGCCAAAATGTTTCTGAATATTGTGGTCAAATTATACTTTTATCAAGCGAAACTTATCAATTTGGGATAAAGCTTAATCCTTACAAATACAATTTTGTCGAATAAAAGTTTAATTCAAAGAAAAATCTGCATGAAAAAAGCCGGTTCTAATGGTAAAATATCAAGTCGAATTTTATATTTTTTTCTTTTTTATTAATTAATTTTGTTCACAGGGTACTATCGGCAATAAAGGTGAAATTGGAGATGAGGGTCCGATTGGATATGATGGATTAAAGGTATTTACATAATGAAGAGGAATTTGAATAACTTTGTTAAATTTTGATTTTTTAAAACTATTTTAATGTCTAATCTTTACTAATATTTATTTTATATATGGTTGACGAACTTTTTTTCGCACCTGCTTACGATCGATTGTCGTTACCTATTTAATTAACCTTCCTATCTAAGCAAATAATATGCAAGTGATAGACATTTTACACGTTGATCCGTTTGCTAGGCTAAGCATTCTTTTAGCTCCGTTAATGGCTGAATATATTTTATTATTATAGTTGCATCTAATTGTTAATAAATAAATATATCTTTGTAATATCATCATTAATTCATAGCGTTAGTCAAAAAATTGTCAATGAAGATTTGATTTTAAATACTTTCGTATTTGGTTCCTCTTATTCATCACCAATTCTCTGAATGCGAAAGTTAGTAGTTAGGGAAACCAACTGGCATTTAATTTAACTGGAATGGAAGCGATGGCGAGCTTCTGCGTTTTAAGCTCAACATCTCTAGTCGACCCTTGTATGTGATATTAAAGAGTATAACACCTGACTATTTCTAGGGCTCCCAAATATTGAAATCGAAGCTGTCATGATTAGAAGTTACCAACGGAGTACAGCGTTAAAATGCATATCTTCGAATTAATGGTTGGAAAATTCATCTACATTGGTAAGGCTTCCAGCTGACTGCTGCGAGACGTTGTATAAAATGGCCAGATAAAGGCGTTACCTTCCTAGACCTTGAAGTAAACCGTTAAAACATTTACCGGAAAATAGCTTGAATGGACGATGCGCGAAAGTAAAGGGGATTTATTGAAGTCCTCACAGTTTTGCTTTTTGGATCGCGCTACATTATCTGTTACGGTGATGGTTTTGGACTAAGCATTTTGCAGATGGGCGTCAATCAGTTGATTAACAAAACCAACGCTATGCTGATGGCCATAATGATGATTTCTGGCGTAATGTGCGGCCGCGCCAGGAGACTGGCATCTAACAAGATCCACGTAATAAATGCATCGATCGCGATAGTCTAAATTTAATCTGTCAGCGTAAGACCAAGTGTAATTATGAGTCAGATAACTAGCGGCATACGTTGCTAACTTGTAACGGCGGGGGTTAATAAACGAGATGTGCGTATGTGTAGGAAATGCATCACAATTGCATAAGCAATGCATCACATTTAACGCATGATTGGTCTTTAGTCATGTTAAATTGCGTGTTCTGTTTGTGTCTATTATTAGGTCATGCATTTTGAGGGTTTCATTTGAATTGAAATAAAAAATGTCAAAGCTTTGTTTTTGCCCTGTTACAGAACAGAATAACATCGGCATGCGAATTTTTGCCGACATTGCTCCTGATTTGAGTGAATAACGCATAAACAAAACAGCCTAATGCACACATCGAGATTAAAATGTAAAAGACCAACGAAACTCAGGCCAAACACCCAAGTTCCTAAGATATTAAAACATTAATCGTTAATGATTCTCCATTGGGTGTTGTACAGCGGACACGCTTAGCTTGTGCTGCTAATAAATTATGGTATTTTATCTGTTTATCGAGAAGGAGAGGGGTTTTTTGCTAGAAATTAAAATTTACCTTTTTATTCAATAGATTATTTGTGCAATAAATCATTGCTTTCTGCTCGTAACTACAGGATTTGTTGGACATTTAAAGTGCGAATTTATCTGCGAACAGTTAGACTTTAATATGCGATGTGAGATAACGAAATACGGCATTTCTAGAAATGGGTTTAATTCTGAATTGTTTGGTAATTTACTTGTTATTGCTGAACAGTCCAGTAAAACACTTCAAAATAAATGAAATCACATGCCTAAATCAAGTTTGCGCACTTTAATTAATCCCTATCCCCATCTTATCCAATCAAATAAGGCACAAAGACAACCGGTACGTGCAGTCACTGTCCTGTTTAAGCCTTCCTCATTTATTATCAAAGCAGTTGCTGATAGCTTAATTAAATTCCGTAAATTTGTCCAAATTCGAGGGTGTCCAAAATAGCCTTATGCAAATGAAGCCTGTTTAAACATTTACTATACTGTCATCTACACTAGGGAACCGCTGAAACCTCAAAGATTTTTCGATTGGCGTGTCTACAAAGAAACCACAAGTTAATCCAGCTAGGCTAATGAATCGATTTTGTATACTTTTATATCTTAGGGAATGAATTTATTTTTCTTCTTCCTGTAAAATAATTTAATACTTTAAAATATGAACAAGTAGGCTAAATATCACAAAGTGGCGTAATATAGACCCCCGTCTCTCGTTACTGAACAAACGCTTCCTTATTACTAACTACGTTTCTTTCTGAGTATCATAATATTCTCTAGTCCCTGTGTATTTGAAATACTACACACTGAGGTTGACATTTCAAACTTATCAGCTGAACCTCCTAAATTAAGTCCCTTCAATTCATCGGTCATGCCCTCAATGTCCTCCTATTTATGAACGACACTCTTGATAATACAAAAGTAAAGACATTATAAAAAAAGTCGCAATTTGGATTTCAGATGAATACGCTCTAGAACCGTAATCCACTGCGCAATGGACCTGCGGTGGTCTAGTTAAACTCTACGGCCAAGCAATTTAAAAGTATCTTCTTTCTTTGTTATAAACGTTTCCCTAATGTCTAGGAATTGCCCTACTGTTTCTATAGACTATATTTTAAGGAAGTCAAACTTTTAATTACAATATGACAGACATTGGTCCAATAAGCAGCAACACTATATCTCTATGACGTATCGCTCACCCGAACAAAAAAACGGAAAATTAAATCAGAGCAAGAAAAAACAACAACAATTTTCTAACGTGAATCAAAACAAAAATTCTCCCGAAAATTGTTTAAATCATTTGTGTTGCATACAACTTTGTTTAAAAAAACGGACGGTAATTCAAACATTTAAAAAATTGGCTATGAAATTTTAACAATCACGATTTCGTTTCTCTCATTCCAGTTCTATTTGTTTCGGTTGCTATTATTGCTATTGCCATTGCTGTGGTTTCATCTGTTTTTTCCTGTATTCTAATTAATGCTGTAATATTTATTGTTGATGTAGTTTTGGGTGTTGTTGCTCTTATTAATTATGAAGATCTGCAAATTTATTTTCCTCTGTCTGCTATTTTGATGATTTTGTTGCTTTTATTGCTGTTCTTCTTCATTTGGCTACAATATTACCGTTTCCATTGTTCTGGTTGCTGCTCTTTTTGCCGTCATCTAGTTGTTGCCCTAATTTTTGGCGCCGGTGCAAATTTTGTTTTCGTTGCTTTAATATATGATTTTCTGCTCTTATTTCCCCTGATCCAGTTTTGGCTGCCACTGCTGATTTTTTCCCTTTTTGTGGTTGCTTCTTCTGTTGTATTGCACTTGTTGCAGTAGATTATGATGATTATATTATTTTTTTTTGCTGGTGCTTTTGACGTCGTTGGTTATAGGTACGAAGACACTGTTGAAATGGTTTTGTGCTTACTCAGTTTGTTGAAGGTTTTTGCACTCGGCTGTTCGCGTTTTGGATGCCACTGTCGTTTTTGCTTCTGTTGTGGTTGTGTTGCTTGTGCTGTATTCTATTTGATTCTGTCATTTTATTTACCAGGCAATTTTGTTGCTGCTGCCTCTTTATTCTTATAATTTTGAGTGAAGTTTAGTTTGTTCATGCAGTTTATGTTGTTGATGATGCTGTTTATTGTATTGCATGCTTATGATGACCTTATTATGTTTGGTTTTGGTCCTTCTGTTTATGATGCTAGTTTTGATGCTATGATTGTTGCTGTTCTTGCTTTTGCGGCAAATTTTGTTATCGATTTTGCAATTTTTTTGATTCTGCTGTTGCTTTTGTGAATTTTTTTTGGGATTCCGACGTTTTTTATTTTGCTTTTGTTGGTTTCTATTGATGCTCTTTTTTAAGATTATTGCTGGTGTTGACTTTTTATGTTGTGTTCAATTTTAGAGGTAAATTTGTAGACGAATTTGAAATTCGTTCCACAGAACGTGGTTTATCGCTTAATCATTCTACAAAAGACAAAGGCTGAAGCTTTTTGTATCGGTCCAAATGTAAATGTCATGTGAAATTGAAGGGAAACTTGCCGGTGAAAATCCATACTTTGGTGGCCGCTTAAAAAGCGCTCAACGTAATGACAGGCCGAAAACTGCACCAAAAAATCAATAATAGTGAAAAAATTCGATAATTTTTTTTCAAAAGTAAGGAAACGTAGATATTCTTTGCAACGAATTAAAAGAGTAAACAACGATTTCC
Source organism: Eudiplozoon nipponicum (assembly GCA_029291075.1). Classification (NCBI taxonomy): domain Eukaryota; kingdom Metazoa; phylum Platyhelminthes; class Monogenea; order Mazocraeidea; family Diplozoidae; genus Eudiplozoon; species Eudiplozoon nipponicum. The sequence continues at coordinate 16,380 of JAQBSW010004877.1, read as the reverse complement.
TTACTCCATTTTTTATGAGTAGACAGAGAATAACGGTAAAACGCTAAACTTTATCATAAACTGCGAAGAGAATGAGAAAAACATACATATCGCATTATTCAAATACACAAAATGGTTATGATATGAACTTAAAAAGCACATTTAAAACTACAATAATGCTTTTCCTCCATCTCATCAATTTAATTTACTGAGGATATGAACAAAATAGACCTTATATTTAGATATAAAGACATTCCTGTTTGAAACGTGCACAAAAGTATCTGTGGAGGTCCACAATGTTGAAAGAAAGTGGAAATGTAATTAAGTGCAATTTTGCAAGAGGCATGGAAAGCCCCATGGTAATGCTTGTGCGCGGGCAAATGGTTTTTGCTTGCACAGGTCTGGACAACGTCAATTTATTGAAATCGCTTCTAAATAGGAAAGCATACGAACACGGCTACATTTAACTAAAATTGAGAAGCGCTTTGTTGGTAAATTGCAATTTTTACAGGAAAAAAAATGTTTAGTTATAGACGTACGTGCAAAACATGTCTTATTTTTGTGCTCCGACATCCCTGAATTCTATCTTCAACGGCATCCGTCTACATATGATAGTTCTCAGGAATCATTTCCATTACTGTTAAAGTTAGATGCAGATTGCAGTGGCATATATATTTCACAATATCCATAGGAAGATAGACGTTGGATGCTATCAAAACTAAGTTAGCAACACAAAATTTAAACGCCAAAGCGGAACGCAATCTAATTTTTGTGTATTTTATTGCCTCTTACGTTTTTACCGTAAACCAATAGACACAGGTTTCTTATCATTAATGCAAAGGTTCGTAACCGGTATTATTATATCATTAGGTTTATACTTAGCCACAAAATGGAGCGAGTATTGGTTAATGAAAATGCTCTACTTGAAGAATTTATGTGCCATCGTATGCAATGTTTAATTTATATTGAAAAAAAAATTGATTAGAAGGATAATGACGGGATTTCGATTATAAACATGTTTTTAGTGTAATTAAAACTCACTTCAGGTAGCAAAGCAATTTGTCTAGCAGATTGGTTTCATTCCTGTTGGGAACTTCTCATGTACTGTCTAGAAGTTCCAGCGGACGAGACACAAACCGGAACACATATGCTTTGGAATCGTGGTTTATCCACTGCACCGCCAGTGGCATATAGCATGCGAATTTAGAAGTCATGTACCAACTTATTCTCATGGTTAGCCTTTCCTTTAGGTGGAGACGTTTTGGGGTCACGCAATACCTAAAGGTATAACTGACCAGCTATGACGTTTATTGTACAACTGATTGTCCTCGGCAAATAGTTGAAAGTATTTGAAGAGTTCTCAATTAGGACAAAATCATTCGAATGAATAAACTGTCTTTGCTACCTGGTGCAATTTTGGTGTATATTGATAATATATATATATATATATATGTTATTAATAATTTTATATTAAAATTGTTATACTTCGAATGTTATGATCTCTGTTCAACATTTAATTTTCGTCATTAAGTATATTTTAAAAAAATAGAACTAGACTAAATTATATTCCAAAAATTAACTTGCTAAAGTGAAATCTCAAACGAAAATTTTGTTTGATTATTTTGTCCTTTTTAATAGATGGATACTGGGTTGTGTCTTTAATTCTTTTAAACACAAGACTTAACCACAAATTCTTATTTAAAGGTAGAACTAGCGTGATAAAATTTAATGGAAAACTGTTATATACGTTTGTTTGTTCAGGGACACACGGGACAGGAAGGTCCAATGGGTCCTGCTGGCAACGACGTATACGTCACCAGACAGCCCGGTCCGAAAGGCGAAGCAGGTGATATTGGTGCTGATGGCATAGATGACTGCCCCGGTCCACCAGACTTGAAAAAAGCGCAGTTTCTTGATGGGCCACCAGGCGAACGAGTGAGTTATTCAATTTTCAGTTCAAAATATTTGAATTTCGTCTGAAGATGCAGATTTTACATTGAGTGGTGAACTACATAATAAATACGGGTCGGTATCGTTAATTGTATTGTTTACCTGAAGCGTTTCCAGGTCCCAAAATTTATTATAGCGAAAATGTCTAGCTTAAAATTTATACGAAATACAGTGACCTCGTTCTGAATTTAATGGTTACCAAGCGCAACTTCTGCATTGGTTACATAAGTTACTGTTGAAATTTTGGTTATTCTTTTTGAAAAAAATTTGTTGCCAGGTCTTGTAAAATTTTAGACCGACAATTCTATCCATATTAATAGAATTTTCTGCGATATGTCTTGTATTTAAATTTCTTGTCATATTTTTTAACAGAATCATTTAACGCCTCATTTCGGAGTCGTTATTGTAGGCATAGGTAATGCAGATATTCATTAAATAGAAGTCCAAAATGTAGGTAATCATCAATTTCGTCGTATCATAGTTGGTTTTCCTACATAAACATTTTAAAAGTGGACTTCAAATATTTGTTTTTCAAATGCTTTCCAATTGCTATAATTGACGCATCAAAATGGCTTTTTCGTTAAAGACTAGATCGCTGTTAGCTGCATACATTGTTTGGCTTTTTACCGATGTGTTAGTAAAGAAATAGACATTCTACCTTTAGTATAAACAAACAATTGAAAATAAGTGTGAGCCACAAACCAAAAACTACTTCAAATTGATATAAGAAATGATTAAAAAATTTGTTAAACTCGGTCAGTCAAAAATCACAAATTATGCGGCTGCCTTACGTTGGTGAATACATGAAATAATTCATATTAGTACAGATTGTTTTTCATAGTAATATCAACATATTATAACTTTTTTTTATTTTAAGCATGCTAAACTCCTGCTGCTATTTCTCTGTACTTACTGACTGCAATTTTGTAAATTAATGTATTATACAGGACTGGTATTTGAAATTACGTCAATATCCATGATGTCAGCAATTTTCGTCAAATCCTATTTATTTAGGCTAATGTGTCTTTTGGAAGAAACATCAGAGCTTCTATAAATTAAAAAAAAACAATTTAGTTTTGGATTCCTACAATTCTAGATGTTATGGTCCTAATAAATTGTGTAACTTCAACCACAAAAACGTTTTTACATATTACATAGTTTTCATTCGTTTGCCCATTAGATAAACAAATTGAAGAACTTGTTATAGATTTCTAACTGCAGTCATGTCGAAAATGTTGCCTTACTTTGAAAACTGTGTTAGAATTTATCAGTTAAGTGATGTATGGCTGAAAATACACGTCATTTCAATATTAGCAAAATACCCTTGCCGTATATACACGAGATTTTCTCGTCAGACACTTTAATGCTAACTTTTAACAAAATGTATAATACAAAACAGCGCTCAATATTTTTTACATCGTCGAAATAATTCCTTTAAATGATATAGGAAAAACCAAGGTTATTAACATTTTTTGAATTACGTGCTTATTAGACTTTTCATACTTAACGATACGATTATTGATTATTCTAAAATTTGCTTATCTCAAATTGGCTAAATTTCAACGCATGTTTTAATATAACGCTAAAATTGTCACTTGCACAATATACGAGGGAATAAGAATTCTGCGAGTAACGCTATACAAATCCATCCACATATATTTACATATGCAAATGAAAAATCATTCCTTTTAATGCATTTTTCTCTAAAGCAGTAAAAGAAAATTAACCAATCATTTAAGTACTCTGCTCAAAAGATTACTATTTGGCGAATCATAAAATTATAAGAATAGCGAAGTTCACCTACAGCAAGATCTTTAAACCTGGTAAATAATATATTAGTTAAACTAATCGGAGATTTTGGAAGTAAGAAAAATTGCATTATTAATTCTTAAATATAAACTTTTAAATCTGTATAAATAAAATTAGAATCTGATAATTTGTTTTAAATTTAAATGTCAAATAAATTATTCTATATTTTTTGCTTCATTTTTTTTCTAGGGTCCGCCGGGAAATGTTGGCGAAAGAGGTTATCCTGGAGAATCCGGCAAAGAAGTAAGCTAATGCCAACAGCATGAAAATAATGTCTAACTTCTTGACCAAATTTGTTTCATGCTTACTGACGTTTCATTAAAAGCGGCCGGCCCTACATTCAAAATGACATATTTGGTCTATATCTTTGAAACAGTTGAACGGAACAATGTTCCTTAGATACATGTATTTAAGCAGTGATAGTGTCAATTTCATAGTTAGTCTTAAACAACGCTATTTTAAAGCCACATTCAATACAAAATATAAACCGAGATTGCAATGGATACCTGCGCAGCGTCTTCAACTTAACAAGACTAAAAGAAGGTTATCAACACTATGATTTTAGAGATGGACTTTCACTAAAATTGAGAGTAAGAACCAATTCTGAATACCTGCTACTTTAGCTAATTCAGATCTTTTGTCCCTGCTCAGTTACCACATTTTGTGGTAATCATATTTTCATTTTATGGAAAATGTAATAGATATATATTCATTGATGCGGTCAACTAATATAAATGCAATTTGTATTAGCACGAAACGCATGCTTGTATGAGATTATACAATTATAAATGCGTGAATTTGGCATATTTTGCTATAAATAATTTGTTGATTTTGTTTAACCTGACTGATTATAGCAGTAAAACTGTACTTTCCGTATAATTTAAGAACACTACACCACCACTCCCTTAATGCTTCCAATGGTGTAGCTTAACAAACAACTGAAACTAACAGGCGCATTACAGATACTACATCTCAGGGAAAAAATTAATTAACATTAACTTTAAAATACTTATCAAATTTATAATCTGCCTTGTGATTTTCGTAATTCATCAAGCTGTATATTAACGATAACCATAGTTATTAAATCTTTTTTAATGTGATGCGCCTTATTAGCTTTCAAAACCTTTATTAAGTGGAAATTTTTATACAATAAAAATGTCCATACTAGAAATTAATCTGCTTTAATATTTTTAAATTCAGATAATTCAAAGTTATATTCACCTTTTATTTGCAGGCAGATAATTGGTGTATTATTTGTTAAACTTATTGATACTCTATACTAATTTATTTCTTAGTTACGAAAGTATCGTATCCTGTAAAGCAAATGTAACCCAAAAAGTTAATTTTATTATTTCTTAATTTATCCTGATCGTCTAAATAGAGTCTAATTGTCTTTCGTTAATTTTACAAACGAAAAGGAATTTCTATTGACACATTTATTCAATTACGTATGTAACTGAATGTAATATCTTTCATAAGTTACTAATGTAATAAATAAATATAATGTTATACCTTCATCATTGTACACAAAAATTGTTCGTGTAAGCTGTTGCTTCAGATAATTGCACTATTGAACCTTACTTCTGTTCATTTTAAGTTTTTGAGACATACGCGAGTCTTGAAAACTCAATTTTATCAGTATAAATCTCCTACGACCATTCTCAGAATGTATCAGTAGTTCGACTAACGGTACATTCTAGCGCGTTTAAAAACCAATATATATACATATATATATAATTACATGCGCACAAAACAAATATAAACGAAATATTTAAAATGTGGTCTGCAGAATTTTTATGTTAATAAAAGTATTTATTTTATACTTATAGTAAAATTGGGGCCAACATCACTTCAACTAGCTCCTCAATCTATATGCCTACTAACATTTATGACATAACCTTGAGAGTAATGCAAAATGCGAGGCACGCTTGACGTCAAACAGTGAAGATGCAAACAGCGTTAGATTATATAGGCAATACAATTAGGCGATCGATGGTGGTAATAATTATTTAAATCAAGTATGAGAGCTAGAAGTAAACAGCAATCCCACGGTGGTTGGTCTATGTTTTTCGACGAATGGTTAAATACAAATGGATTGGTGTTTACTTCAAGCTTGCAAACTTGATTTGTTAGAAAAAAGAAGCGCTAGGTTATCTCCTATTTTGCTTGTTTTATCTGCCTGCATTCCTGCAGCTTTGTTTTTAGCGTTGACGAAATATTTTATTCTTTTATACGCTTTAATTTAAAACAAATCATTTAAATTTACCCTCCGGGAGGATATCCTGTATACGTTGTGATATAACAAGATGATGCACAATTTGACGTCTTTAAGGGAAAATGTGAAAAAATTAATTTAAAAAATATTGTTTGTATAGAACACGAAATTGGTGTAAATAGTCTTGATATTAAACATCGAACAAAGCGAAGAATTTTATGATAACACAAATTTGATAAAATTAAATAAGAAATTATTTAAAAATCTCAAAAATTACTGTGATTAATAGTATCAAAAAATGGGTAAACATAGTATATTAATAGTTTATCAATCAACAAATTAAAATTTTTGTCGAAAACAACACGTTAAATAAAGCCCTTGTTTGACAACTTATGACGTTTCTCGAACCTAAATTGTTTGCCTTACCAAAGACAAATCGTTCATGCACTCTTCAAACATTTTTTGGTTTTCCTATTTTGAGTTAATTATATTTTACATAAAACTATATTTAGACATCTTTTTAAACTTTTAACCAATTCAGGGCTATCGAGGTCAAATAGGAAATGTTGGCGAAACTGGAGAAGATGGCGTGGAAGGCTTTATGGTAATGATAATATTTTATTTTCCATTATTTGTCAATATTGTTTTTTGTAAATATTACTCATAATCAAGTCGCAACATCTGCAAACCGAAAACAGAATTTCAAAAATTGATAAGCTGACTTTGTGAAAACCACATTATACTATTCGAGAACTTGTGTTACATTAAATGACAACTAGGAGCACTCTACCTGAGCATTAAATTAAATCAAATCGTCACTCAACACAAAACATGCAAATTTCTATTTTTAATCTCTGCCAAGCTTATATATTAGCCAAGCTGATTATTTCAACGGTCATATGAATACATGCCGTTTCTCCGATGTACATGGTATTTATGAAATAGTTCATCCTCTCCATCCAGCCCGATCTGTACGTATATGTACTTATTATCTGTCCTGCATAATAGGTATCAGTGTACACAAGGTTCTAAATTAATCTAATTTGCGATTATAAACGGTAAATTTCAAAGCAGAGAGATCTTTACAGATGTGCAATTAACGCGTTTTTCTATATTTTTAAAATAAAATATCTGCCTATTCACATTATTTTTGCTTGGAATTATGGTTGTAGATGAGAAGGATGTGATCATTTTCGTTAATTATTATTGTGATCAAGTTTAGCCCCTTTTCTAAATTAAATTTTGCTTATCGTGATATTTTTATTCCTTAATAGGGCAGTGATGGCGATATGGGAGATGGAGGATATGATGGAAATTTAGTAAGTTAAAGTGCTGAACTTATTGGTAATTTAAAAAATATCATAAAGTTAAAAAGAAGCATGTTCAATTGATTGAGATATGAGCAGAATTAAATAGTTAATTATTTATTTTTTTCATGTGTATTGCAACGCGACTTAGAAATTAAAACTAAACCTATAGGTGAAAATCGCTGCTAACATACAAAATATAGTTTAATCTCATAAATTATTGAAATAGCATAGACACGGATTTGTGAAAATTTATATGCCTATTTACGTCAAATGGTTATTCATGAAAAAATTATAAACTATATTATTGTAGAAAGATAAAACGAAAAGTTATGGGCTTTCAACATAACAAATTAGTATTAACTTGAAAGTAAACTTCAGCTACGTGCTTATGTGTCATATTTAGTCAAAACGGCGAATCACAGATTTGCTTGTACCGTGTTTAATTCTGAAATATCGATATTTTATGCATTTTACGTACTAATTCACGTACCACATGGACAGATTTTTGCTAATTTATTGTGTTTTCCTACAACGATTTGGCTAACTATTCATTATACATTAATTGTTTTAAAGTATTTCCAGAGCATGAAACAATATAAGTGTTTCAACGGCTCTTCTTGAGTGGTCTTTGTATATACCATTTTTTAAATGTACATAAACCGATATTTTTAGACTTGATGGGCTTTGATAAATCCATATTTTTATTTATAGGGTGATCCAGGTCAAGATGGACCTCAAGGACCCAAAGGTGATGTTGGTGAAACTGGCGATAGGGGCATTTCTGGCAGAGATGGTCCAAAAGGTCTACCTGGTAAAAAAGGTGATCAGGTCATGCTGGTAAGTAAACATTAACGTTATAATCAAAAATATTTTAAGACATTTTAAGGGTATATTCAAGACGTTAATTCGCTATCAAAATCGTTATTAAAAAGGCTGTGATATGTTATTTTGGTTTAATTTCTAAAACAGTATATATGTAATTAACCGTAGTTAGCTTTATTGTACTTCTGTTTAAAATAGAATTGGTGCTTAATTTAATTCTGTAAATTGGATTCAACAAAATAACTGTCATCATCACCCGAAAAAAGGTGATATTTTTATATGAGAAATGCTAGTGGATTTCACGCATTGGGCATTCGGTAATCATGTTAACATTTAAGAATTTAACGTTTTTCCTGCCAAACGTCTGTCAGTAATTAAAAATTAACATATTAACTTGTTTATATCAAGCTCACAAACTTGATTTAAAGAATGTTATCACCACCCGCGCAATAAATCAATGTTTCATTTTACAACTAGTATACTTGTGGCGAAAGATGCAATGTTTGTAAAACCACTACGGGTGAGTACTGCATTTTAAAATTTAAAAAAATGTATGTACAATACAATTTGATCCGCGCTAATGAATTTTCTATCGAGCTCTGGAACTGACTAAAAAGGATGCGCAATGTTTAATTAAGTGAAATTAATGGCGGATTTCCTGTTGTGCGCCTGGTTTTAAACATTCACCGTAAGCTTTCCAACTAAATTTACAATTTTTAATACTACCAGCATGAACAATGATTACGTTGCATCATTTGCATAAACTGGAAACAATTCTGATTCCTTTTTTACGAAATCATATTATTGTGTATTAATATAATTTAAAACTATTTGGAGCGTAGAAATCATATTAATTTAAATATCGATTGACATTACATGTAAATATTGTTCTAAATTTTGAACAAAGAATAAGGCTAAAGTGTGGTAGGTATTCTATATCGGGCTTTGTTCAAACTAGAATTTTCTAATCAGATTAACATTTCAATTTATAATAAATGCATAATGCGCATTTTTCCATGCTTAAATGCGCACGAACGCCTAACATCGATTGGCGTATAGAGCTACAGAATGATATCATTTATTATCAGGTGTCTAAACTCCATATGTTCATACAATATCTTGTAAATTAACGTTTCTATACTATGCCAATTATGGCAGTTTTATAGACGAGCTTTAGTGGCTTTGGCAGCCAAAGAAAATCCTCAGATGACCTGATCATCCTTAAATACACATAGAATTTCAGTCATTAAGCTGCACGTCTTTGGCACACGTATGCCCATGCGAAAATCGATATTTAGTTCTTCATAGTTTTCTCTAATGTTTCCTTAGCTGAAATTCGCGGCTGAACGAAAACCCTTATATGTTTTTCTGTCCCGCTTAACTGTATAAATTATCGTTAGAATTTAATTAATTAGAATATTTTATTACTTAATAACGAATAATTGACAACCTCAACTTTCAATTTTTCATTAAATAAATAATTAATTCCATTAAAAAATTAAAGAATGAACCAAATATTAAAGCAAACATAGGTCATGCTAACGCATACCATAGCCATTTATTTTCCAAAATTCTAATTTATATTTGCAATAAATAAGGGTCACATACAGGATAGAATTGATATTAAAAAAGCAACAGTGATATTGCCCAATGACACCACATTTTCCCAATATTTCGGGCGCTACTTTTCTCTTGTTATTCCGACACTAAATTTATGCATTGAAATAGTAATACATGTTGTATTTTATTCCGCAATACCAACACTCCATATTTTATTAAATTATACGCTTTTGTAATAAATTGTTTACAATTTTTTTACTTAAATGCTTCTAAACCAGTTTGTCTAAAAAAATTTTGATTCGATAATAGGTTCATTTAATTGAATCAAAGTTGCGTTCATGATATAAACATTTGACCCATTATGAACATATAGTTTCCGTATAAAATAAGTATTGTATAATGTAGAAAAAGCAATTTATCCAGTAGACCGATTTCGTCCTTATTGGGATCTCATCACGTACCGTCCAGATTTTGCCGCGGACAGGGCTCGATTGTACTTGATGAGTTCCCAATAAGGACGAAGCCCGTCCATTGGATGAATTTATTTACTACACTATACAAACGTATGTACATAATGGGTCAGGCTTTTATATCACGAGCGCAACCTTGATCACTGTAAATGTTATCACCTCCCGCGCAACCAATGTTCGTTTAATTTTAATGGGCTAATTTATGTAAATTCAAAAAATTTTTTGAGTTAATCCTTAATGAGTATATTCAAATGAATACCACGTGCTTCCATGGATGGATTATGCTAAAATCACAAATCAATACTTATATATATATATATATATATATATATATATATATATATATATATATATATATAAGCTAGACAAATGTCCTTTCCATTTATAAGTTAGTTCAATTAGTTTACTAATCGTACATTGAGCGATTAAACTATGTATGACCACCTGTATGTGTGTGCAATTTTTATCGATTACTTAGTTTTTACTCCCTAGGATCTATCGATAGATGCAAAGTATTCCTCTATCAATATGAGAAATGTTCAACGAAAGTAGACATAAAATAATTTTAAAAGTAGCAAATAAAATGTTAACACCTAGAGAATTGTTCATTCGGGTAAAAAACAAGAACCAAATTTGCTTTTTCAGCTTAACTTGATTGTGGTTTTAGCGAACATTGTGACTTATTTTACAGCGTTAAAGTTCACATTTTACCTACAATTTAATAAAGTACAACGAACAGTGATTGAACCAGTATTTTAAATTCAAGATTCAGACAGTTAGAAAAGCGAAATTTTAAATCAATTTGAAATATATTTTAAACGCTACATTGGAATATAAAAATGAATTACTGGGTTGGAAAAAAATTATAGAAAAGAACGAATTCCCATAACGTGCATTACCAGTGAACCATATTAACATATCCGTTTTAAATACCGAAGGCACAGATAAATTCGGTTGATGAATATCCGCATACAATATCAGAGAGTTAAGTTTTTGTTACAAAAACTTGCACATTGAAAAATGGCAAAACGCTTCTTATAAACGTTTTTAACACAATCCTTATCTCATTATCCTTTCGTAGTTAAGTGCTATTTAAAGGCAAATTAACCGTAGAAAAATATAAATCTCAACACCAAGCACTAATAATCAAGCTGATTTTTATTGTCTGTGATGTGCTTAGCATTTGATTTCTTAACCAAAGTTTTTTTTATTGAAAACGTGAAGGGTCCCCTCAGGCAAGAAGAGTTTGTTGAGCTAATAAGGATTACTCATGTGGTTCAGAAATAAATTTTCCATAAAAATCCCTTTCGCAAAGAAGATAAAGTGATTTTGTCTTCAAAAATTGGCATGATCTAATTTGAATAATAGTTTTAAATACGATTTATGAATGAATCGATCAGTCTTGGATTGTCGCAAACACAAATTAACATCGCTTTGATGCCAAACCGTGTTATCTCGCTCATAGAGTTATAATACTGACTAGTAAATGTTTTGCTACATAGAAGGTACTACTTCTCTAATCTTCTAAAGACACCAGGAAGGAGTACACGTTAAGCTTTAAAGATAAAAAACTAACATCAATAAGTCGTCAATTCGAATGAGTTTGCGCGAAATGTTACATTTGCACAATTAATAAAACGGTTTACAAGTATCTAGTCAATTTTAAGACCTATACTTATCGTAACCTTGCAGCTATTTGAGGATGTCCTTTTCTGAAAAAATCCATTTAAAAATGTAATAAGGTTTGGAAGGTAAAATAGTTAAGATATGAAAAAAATGTAGATGATGTTATATATAGTTGGACGAATGCTATAAATTTGATAACACATTTTGCGCTTAATCATTGTCGAATTGTATCGCATTGCATGTGTCAAATTATTGAAAAAAATATCTATCTGGTTGTTTTCAATGCCCGACTCAGACGTTAATCTTATAAGTGAATATGCTCTTAAAATCAATTGCAGACAGAATCGGTCTTAACTATTTCATTTATTTAGTACTTATGATCTCTAGTTTTCACTATTATCGGCTAATGCTTGGCATATCTTTCTCCTATCACTAAATTTGTACTAACTTTACGCATTTTTAACTTAATGCTAAAAGCCTTTAAACTGTATCATTGTGTTTTAAGTTCGTACTTCCAAATAATCATACGAGCAGCTTTTACGGTTATATAAATGTGAAACAAAGTCGGATGGATTTAAAGAAGTTCAAACCAGTTGTTATTAAACAAAAGTTATAACCTGGAATTTCTATTACTTGATCGTGGATATTTTAGCCAATTTGGTGTTAAACATAATTTGCGCAATGTATTTTAAAATTAATATTCGAACAGACCAACCGAATTATTTCTGCCGCTTTTGGAGGACTACTCAGTGTCAATAGACAATAGATGAACTAGAGCAAGTTTTCTTTCTTAATGATCTATTAAATTAACTTTCTTTTACACTAAGATTGCAAGCAATACTAGTCCTGAACACAACGGTTGTATGCATTTAGTCAGCTTGATTGATCAATTTACCGGTAAACAAAATACAAATAGATGGAGGAAACCGGCTTATGTGTACACCATGTTTCAGTCGTTTTAATTAAATTTGGGCAAATGAGATGGGAACCAAACACATTGTGTTCAACTAGTTGCACAAAATTGAATGTCTACCATCATTAACTGCCATCTTCAGAGCACGACAAGAGACCGACAAACAATGACAAAACTACAATCCGTTGAATAGTTATGTCAAATCTGAAATTACGCTTCACCACTCTTAATCAAGCAGTGCAAATTGTACCCTACCTGATCTGCGTTTTGACTAACACATGAAAGCTGCGTTAGTCAAAACGCAGATCAGGTAATTAAGCAATTATTCCAGTTCCGCATCAAGGAAACTCTTTCAATAAATTGTACTTGACTGTTATGTCTAATTTGCAAGTCAAGTTTGTCATATATATTTTTTGAATGGTTGATGAGATAAAGGAATACAACACATTGTGTTAAAAACTGGACATCTTCCTTTCGCCAAAACTCAGTACAACTGGAATACCTGATAGATTATAAAATCAGGTATTTGTAAATCAATGGGGGATAAAGTTGGATTAAAGTGCTTAGTGTCACAACGGACAAAATTTAAGTCATAATTAATGCAGCAATTTGTTGCATGTTAAAGTAAATTTGGTGAATTCAAAAACACTTTAAATAATTCAGATTAATGCCAAATAATAACGAGATCATTTTGCATTTTTTATTCAAATTGAAGATGGGCCTCGATAATCCATTGTAATGACTGACAAAGTTTTAGAAATTTAACTACTTTCGGTATACACAGTAAAATCTTTTTACAAAAGTGTAAAAAGGTATAAAAATATAATTTCATTTATATTATTATTATTATTATTATTATTATTATTATTATTATTATTAATAATAATAGAAAGAAACTTGGATTTTATTTTTGCCATATATCCTCATAGAATAAAATAATTATGCACAATCACTTGATTCTGTATGCGCGCTTACAACAACAAATACCCAATTTTGTTGTACATTTCAGCCAAGTGGTGCAAAATACGCACGAGGAGCATTTTGATAACATATGGTCAATTTCGCATTTTTGTTATAATTTTTTGCTGCTGGAATTGCATTATTAAGGACAAAGCAGTGTGTTTCACATTCAAGATGGCGAAAAAAATGTTTAGTCTAAAAAGCAATGTCATTATAGATGTGAACCTCATAATGGATACTTAGACTGTTGTAGCGTAGGACACCTTTCTTCTGCACTTGTTTGGCTTCTCAGTATTCGGCTGCTCTGCTTTGTAATTGCTTTACATTTTTGGTTCTGGTTAAGATGTATAGATAGCCGATACTGACAAAGTATGTATAATTAAATATTGCAAATTTATTAAACATATATATATATATATATATAGTAAAGTATGAAAGTGCAAAAGAATGATGGTAATTAGTAAACAGCACTTTTATGAGTATCTTCCGCCACGTCCAAATTTTTATGTCGTAACGTAGAATTTTTCTTTCTCTTAAAACCACATGATGCGTCATCGCTTTTAGTTTGAATTTTTGCACAACCAATGTTTGTACCATTTACACACAGATATATATATATATATATATATATATATATATATATATATATATATAGTCAGAAAAATTGTTATATTTGCGTTTCGAATTAGTGCTTCATTTGAATGTTTACGTTATAAGAGCTTTCACTCTGTTAATATTATTAAGAAGCATATATTGAACTGTTTTAAAATCAATAGCCGGGACGAAAAAAATCCAGATCATTGCAATTAGTAGATATTGCGAATTTAGGATGAATAAACAATTATCACAATAAATTCTATTACGTGTTTATGAAATTTCAGCACAAGTTTTTTTAAAGATATTCTTGCATTTTTGTGTTACTTGTATTTATCAATTTAAATACTTTTATTTGTCGTTTACGTTTTACCAAGCATGGTGTTCATCTTGTATGCTTTTTTTAAATTTTTCTCACCTTTATTTCTATCCTTCTACCTTTTTTTCGATATTAAAGTTTTCGGACGATGCACTTTTAACAGTTGCACTAAGTAGGCAGTTCCTTCATTGCGATTACGGCATTAAGAATCAATAAATCGGAAACTATAAGTGGATATCCTAAATTTGCCTGAACAGCTAAAGCAAATAAAAAATCACATGAATACAAATAGAGGCACAAAATTGCTACACTCACTCAAACATCAAGAATACTTCTGGAATCTGTTAACTGTTAAATGTACTTATCCGAACCATCCTCTCTATAGATTACAGTATTGTTGTGAATTGTTAATTACGAAAAATTTACATATAACATGCAAATTCAGTTCTATTTACACCAAAGCTTTGAAGGATATGTTTTCGCAAAATGAAAGAAAAATTAAATTAAAAATAAATTAATATATCAACTTGGACAGCTAAGCTGCTCATTATTTCCTAAATTGTGTATAAAACAGAAAGTAGCAATCTCGAAACGAAGCATGCATTAAACATTGCAGCACTACACCGGATACATGCGATTCACTCTGACACTTTTTCACTACTTGATAAAAAAATTAAGGTGAAAATGTTACATTTACTTAAATCGATTAGGCGTTTTGAAGTTTATTTTAAAAAGTAAGTATTAACCTTCTACAATATCTGTCGCGAAGCATTTGAAATACTTTTCAGAATGTTTAAATAATTCATCGTTAAAAGAATTGCGCGAATCATGAGATAATATTGCAGCAGTTTTAATATAAGAAGAAAATCAGATCAAATTCTATTCAATGATGCGACTGTTTTATAGGAGTTTTCATAACAACTAAATTCACATATCTCGTTGGATTTATTCTCTTTCCTACGAGTGGACCTATCGGATAACACAAATTAGCCAACTGCTACAAAATTTTAACAGGAGGCACTCAATGTTTTCTGTTTTCCAAAGATAATTGACATATTCAGTACAGATAGCTTGCTCAATACCGGTCGAATCTCTGGTGCATGACAAATTTTGAATAAAAAAAGTGAGATTTAAGATAAAAAGTGAAATATAAATTAAGGCCAACTGACAGATGTAGCGCACGAATGCTAATCATGACACTACATATTCATGTCTACAGTGGAAAATAATACCAGTCTCTACTTTTAAACCAAGTTGATATTTGAAAGATGGATTCGAAGTGTATTCAGCACAAGTAGACATATCATATTTAAATACTGCGAGTCGTTGGTCACAGATGGTATATTGATTGTGAAAATCGCCCAATTCTCATCATCTGTTAGAACATCATCTATTATTTCCTTGTTTCCTTATGTGCACTCGTAATTATGAATATAAGAAGGTACATTTCAGTGCCTCTTTTATGGAATTCTCTACATCCTCGTTATAACGCATAGCACAATGTTGTAACAAGGGAATAGAAATTTTAGTTATCTCGTTCCAACTTATCTATTCATATTTATTTTATTCATTCCATGTCAGAGTTATTAACGCCAATCCCTCAAGATTTTTATGTGACCAATTGTATGGTTTTTAATAATTATTTTCCAACGTGCACGTAGTAAAAACATATATATATATATATATATATAACTGAATACGATTCAGATACACGGTTTTTTGATATTGCAAAATAAATTCTCTAATTACTTCTTCCTTGAATCAGAGTGTGCAAATGCCTAAAATTGAGCTACTATTAGGAATTTTAAGCAATACTTCTTGAACTCTGTAGCTTATTCATTGTCTATATTTAT
>JAQBSW010004876.1:0-63786 GCA_029291075.1 Eudiplozoon nipponicum | reverse complement strand
TATGACCATAAGGATAAACCAGAGATCATCAACGGAAAGTACATGTCGTTCACATTCGTTTCATGCTTACTGACGACACATCAGTAGGAGCCGGTATTACACCATTTACCCAATATATATTTTAGTGAGGAATGTGGGAAAATAGGACGGTGTAATCTCCAATACCAATTTGTTAACTTGCAGTAGGGAAGTTAACTTCATATAGTCTTAAACAAAGCGACTTCAAAGCTAACTCGCCATACATTATATATATACCGAGTCTGTAAAGCATACCAACACTGGACATTGTGCCGGTACCCGATACCAACATTATGGTACCGAAAATGTACATGATACTACTACTATCGTTGCCGAGTCGGTATATGGTACCAACACGATGGATTTCAATGTATGCTAAACTTCACTAAAATTGAGAATTACAACTATTTCTGAACACCTGTTACTCCATCATGAACTTATACAATAACCGTAGTGTTGGTACCCTTTAGAGGCAGTATATATATATATATATATATATATATATATATATATATATATATATATATATATATATATATATATAATGTTTAGTGAGTTAGTTTTGAATTTGCATTGTCGAATACTATATATGAAGTTCGCTGCACTATTGCAGATTAACACATTCGTCTAGGAGATTGTACCGTCCTATTATCCCACATTCCTCACCCAAATATGTAGTGAATAAAGGGCTTAATACAAACTCTTACTGATGAGTCGCCAGTAAGTACGTAACGAATGTTAAAGAGATTATACTTTCCGTTCATGCTGTTTTTGGTTTATCCTTCTGGTAATATTTTAAATAATTTGTAACATAATTTGGCTTAATTAATTGTCTAAAATAAAAATTAGAAATGAGATAATTTTAAGCCTCAGTAAATTTAAATTTAAAATCTGGTCTGACTTGTTTATCAATAGTTCAAATACAGCATGAACGAAACGTTGAAGACTTTATAATAAGTTAGCTTCACTACTGCAGGTTTACATGTTCGTATAGGAGATTTTACCGTCCTATTTTCCCACATTATTTACCCAAATACACAACAAGTATAGGGCGAAATACCGACTCCAACTGATGAGTCGTCAGTAAGCATGAAATGAATGCGCACATGAGATTATACGTTTCGTTAATGCTGTTTTTGGTTCATCCTTCTGGTCATATTTGAACTAATTTGCAATTAGAAGAGCAGCACCCAATACACAATTGCATATATATTAATTTCGCCCCAAAAACAGTATCTAACCGCTAAAGTCTATCAATAATTTTTTTTAAACTACGAACTTTTAATAATTTTAATTTATACATTAAGATAACTCCAATAATGCCATAAATAAATAACAACTATGATAAATTAGTTTGTACCATATGGTGTGATCAATCATATGGTAGTAAAACATTCTACCTATTTATGGTAATAAAAAACAAATAGGTTAATATGATCACACCTGCGGAACGTACTGGCATTCATATACTCTCTGGTTTCAATAAAAAAATGTTATTTTACTAGATAAGCTGTCTAAATTATATATACAAGCAAGCCAGTTCCTCCAAATAAGAAACATATAGTTGTCTCTGCATTTGAGCTAGAAAACGGTTATATAGTATCTGACCGATCGCGACACAGCAAAACTACCGCCAAGCATACGTACCGACGCGTTTATAAGTACTGTGATCATCCTCAGAACAAGATGCTGGCAAAAGCTGTAAACATGTTACGTTTATGACTGCATGGAAGTAGTGCAGCCGACATTTCATGCCAAACTACCTGATTTTACATAAACGCATATATATATATATATATCTGCATTTCAGTCTGTTTTTCGTCGAGCTCTGATGATGTTAATGGAAAGCTGAAACGCGTCAGTTAGTGTTAAAATAGCGGTAGATATTCGATTCAGTGAGACTGGTGAGATACAATTCGATTAGTGTTTATATCATACTCACAGGCTTGATTGAAATCATTTTATCACTACTCTAGCAATAAGTTGTTGTTTGGTTGCAAGACAGTTGTTTTGAAAATCAATATAAAGATTATTATGTATATGTAGAAAACTACGCTAAACGAGGCCATAATAAATTGATAGAATGTTAGGTTTTGAAAGGGGTTTCTTCCCCTAAGCATACCATTCCTTATCATTTTAGCTAATAAAGATATAATGACGTACGTGATCTGCACTCATATTTTCAATTGTTAATGTATCCACTCCATACATACATACATACATACAAATATATATATATATATATATATATATATATATATATATATATATGTGTGTGTGTGTGTGTGTATGTAAATTATTATAGTTTTAGAACAAGAAAATCATGAAAATGGTACACATTTTGTATAATGTGGTTTGACCGCATACATACGTTTGACTAATGATGTGCTGCCAACCCAAGCTAAAGAGTAATCAGAAAGACTTGCATCTAAGAGGTGTCACCTTCTATTCACGTTGACTTCCTTACCATATGTTCCAAAGTGAACTAACTTGTGCATATGTGTAAATGTCCTCAAGATTAACACGAGTAGGGTTCAAAATGTTAGGAATATCAATTCAAAAGTGGCCCAGGATGACGGCTTACTACTTCAAAAAGGTCAGCCGCCGCACCATAACGTATTAGTAGGCTCAGAGATAATATAAGTGACTAAAGAGCAAAATATCAAATTTAAAATCGACTCGACTACAAGACTGCTATCAGGATATAAATTCATTATTAAAACATGTTAAGATTCGTCAAAAGAAAAAATATTCACAGTCATTCGTTAACTGAAAATAAACACTCGGTTCCCCATTTTTCATATTGTCTAGGATATTTCATATGACCTGTCGTCATTGGTCAGTTTGGTATGAGTCCTTATGCTGCAAAAAGTATAATGCTAACGTAAAGAACCAGATCTCACTGGCGTTCAATTAGACATAAGACCAATAAATTAAAATTAAAACGAAAATTCCCAAGCTGCACTAATATTACCTGAATTATAAGTAATATTTGCTTCATAATAAAGGCCGTTTTAGGATCCCATTTATAAATATCAGAATTTAATTGCAAAATAATGCACATTCGCTTACGATGAATTACGTTCAACAGCAAACGAATACATAATGAAACGCAATCGCGAAACAATTACAAACTCGTTTCTTTTACCTGAGGATCAGTGACGCTGTTTTGCACCAAGCAGTTACCAGGAGCGTTGCCAGATTCAGATTGAGCATCGACCACACTCAACTCGTTTTGACGATACCGAAGAGAGAAACGTCGACTTTTCTGAAAGTAAGCATTGACATTGTAAAAACAATTAAATTCTGAACTCAAATTCCAAAGCCACGATCTAAGCCGCGTTGAATGTAATACATCGGTTTATATTTTAAAAAATATTTGCTAATAATATACATTGTTCCTCAGTAACAAACCATTAATTATTCAGTGGGAAGGAAAATACACGTTGAAAAGATGAAGGCCAATTTATCTTTTAATATTCTTGCTAAGATTTTTATAAAGATATTTCGCATAAGCTTAACAACACATAAACTTTAATTACATAGTTTCATATTAAACGAACATTGGTTGCGCGGAAAATTCTTGCCAGTACATGACGAGTTCCCAATAAGGACGAAACCGGTCTACTGGACGAATTGCCTATTCTACACTATAAAATTCTTAGTTCATACTGTCATATGAAAGTAATTAATAGATCAAGTGTTTATATCAGGACCGCAAACTTGAGTATAACCACGCAACCAATGTTCACTTACTTAAATAAACATGATATTTTAACCGAATGGCTACGAAACCAAACAACAACAATTTAATGCGCTCAGGAGAGCCAGAAAACCGATTAGAACGGCGTCAATAAACTTTCGATCGGACTGGCAATAAACATTTGCGCAAACGGCATCATTATCATAATTAAAAGTGACAGGAACTGCACATCATTAAGAGCGATCAACAGTGCAATCTGCACACCCAGCGCTGTTACCAAGGGGACAAAATAAAACACAAGGCGATACGAAACACAACGTAAAAAGGGAAAACTGTCATACATGCAATAGGCAACAAAGCGAGCATTAGATCAAAACTCAATCCATCAATACAACAATACCTCGACCCAGAACATCACTCTATAAAACAATACACGAAAAAAGACAAATACAGCCACAATCAATCAACAACAAACCACCAACAAGAAATAAAGTAAAATGGAAAAACAAACTGGTTCTCATCCGCATAATCAAAATAAAACCCAAATTGTGTCATATTCAAAGGCGCTGAACACATCATCATCATCATCATATATATATATATATATATATATATATATATATAATGAGAGAGAATTGATTCTCGATGAATCGAATTTGATTGATTTCAGGTTTACACTGCGCACAGGCACTACAGGCTTTTTGAAATGAAATTTTACAAATATCTTATCAAAATGAAGCTATTAATCTTAGTTTTAGTTATAAAAAAATAACTTACAGCAGTTGGTCTAAGTCGTGCGCCAGTAACATGATCGGGCAGTTCTAGGCGCCGTTGACGCAGGATGCTACAACGAAATACAGAAGGTGCCACACCACCACACATTCCATTGCTGACAGACCGTTGCAAAACACCCGGCGATATTGCATCTGAAGCAGCTCGTCGTGCCTCAGTCGCTAGCGCTCTAGCATCGTGATGAAGGCCCACATCGGGCAAATAGGCTACTCGAACTCCTGTACCACCACGTGCAGACGTAACAGAGCTAATATTGGCTTGGTTACTCGTTGTGCCCCCACTGCTACCACTAGCCACACTAACAGTATCGCCACCATTGGCTCCCGATGCACCTCCAACACCACTTCCCTGTGCCCCTGCCATTGTGTTTGTGCCAGCCGTTGCAGAACTGCTCAATCCCGTCGCCGAAGCAAAAAGTGAAGCTGTACCACTGGGTGTCAGGCTAGGCTTTACTACACACAAACTGGCATCTCTCACAAGTGGATATATGCGACGACACGAAAGTGTGGCAGCCCATGCACCATCAACAACATTAAACACTGCCAAACCGGCTTCTGTGAAAACGTAGAGCAAAGGAGCCCGGTAGGCAAATCCAGAAGAACCCGCCAGTGGTTTGGCTGGCCATACTAAGTCAATTGGCCTTGAGCGATGTTCTCCTGGGCGCACGTAGACTCCACAACCTAATCAAATGGTATATAAAACCGATAAGCTAGTAAGCAGTTCAAAATATCGATTTCAGATTTTTAAATTAATATTTGTATATATTCTTTTCTGTAACTTAAACTTTTCACGAGAAAGGAAATTCAATTCGTTTACTAGTTAATGATTCAGTTCTTATTGAGCAGGTTCTCAATCCTGGTCATGATCTCTGATAGCAGAGATCGAACTAGCGAACATTTGAAAAATCTAATCGTTGCAATTGTCATCTTTGAGACCGAGAATGTTCAAATGGCTCCATTTAGGGCTGACGTGAATACAAGAGAAAGTCAACGCAGAAGTGCACGATTTAAGATGTATGAAAATCAGTGGAACGATGGAAACAGAAGTTGAGCCTCTGAAGTGAATAATATATAAGAAATATTTGTAAATATATTGTACTAAAGGAATACTTTTACTTTACTTTACTGCGGCTGACTCCTTTTGGAGGATAAGCCGGCTCCACATTTCATGAAGTTTCTTGGGAATTTGGTACAAGTGGTGTCCCCTCACCACTCGGCTTTTTGATCGAGGACGCACCTCTAGCCTTTGAAAATCCAAGCGCAGTCTGCAAGGCAGCAGTAAGTTGCATGGATATCGGTGGCTGCTGAGAGCTCATTCGCCACTCGGAAGTACGGGGTACTGTCCAGGAGTCCATGTAATCCTGTGGCTGTTGAACCCTTTTGTGGCGGGGAATACACGCCGAGTCATGGTGCCGTCGTCGGGCTCATGTGGTATTTTATAGGAGATCCGATTTCCGGTCGGAAATCCACCACGCCCTGGTGAATGAATGCGATTCATACGAGCAAATTATTATAAATAATTGACTAAAACTCAAGCGTATTTCTCTAGTAAATGCACTGACTATGATAGCTTGGAAGAGTGGGTCAGGATAGTGTCAACAAAGGAAAGCATGTTGAACAGCTCAAGAACAGGTCCACCGCGCAAATAAATAATGGAAAATTTTTTTGCTAACTAGTCAGAATATATACAAGCCCGTTCTGCAAATGTGATTGCAATATTAGATGAGTTGATTCAAACTAAGCGACCATCATATAGATAACTAATCAGGAAGGAATTGATTGACTATGCTCGCAATGTTATAATCACAATGCGTTCTTTATTAATGAACAAGTTTCAAATGACAAAAGTTCTACCATCGAGTCTGCTCATTTGTAGCAACAATTTATAGTTCAAAACCAGGTTCCTCAATTCTGGCACATTTAGTTATTACCATTGTGAATAAGCTTTCCATGAAGAAAATACGAATATAAGCTGACTAAAATGAGAAAAACGTGGAAAGCAAATCCACAGTAGCACAAAAAATTAGCAGGAATCGAAAACTCACATGAGGAAATTGCACATATATTCCAATGCCAAGTCTAAATGAACGTCCGTTGCACTCATGCACACCAATAAGTCTTCACAAAATACATTTTGATTGTGTGGTTGTGTGTGTGCAAGAGGAGTACTGAAAGAAGTTAAACTATAAATATGCAAAACTCACATTTTGTGACAGTTTATAACAACCATCTCCCATAAAAAGTTTTGATAAATATAAATGATTAAACATTACTGGTTGATCAAAATGTCAAGACCATTCCAATCTAGATCCTACTAAAAAGTTAATTGCTAAGCGGCATGGTGGCTCATGCCAGGTTCGAGCCCTGTCCGCGGCAAATTCTGGACAATACGTGATGAGTTCCCAAAAAGTACGGAACTGGTCTAATGTAAGAACTGCCTTTTCAAGACTATACAATGCTCAGGTTAATGTATCATGTATTTACATCATGATAGTAACCTTGATTATAGTAATCTTTATCACCGCCCGCGCAACCAATGTTCGTTTAAGATTCAAAGTATTTGAATATTTGTCCAAATATATTATGTAGTTCCTAGGGTACGTCGCTGAATGATGTCTTGAGCATGGTAGTGTCTTTTTGTTCTAGTCTAATTTAAATTACTCAATTTTTACATGACACATTTAGTCTTGTTTTGGCGGATTTTGGATAGAATTGCGCTTGTCGCTACATTGTTTTTGGTTTAAATTTGATTTTTGAAGGAACGGTTTACAAATAGTGGCCTAGTAGACTAACTATAACGAATAACCAATATCGAACCTTGTAAATACGGCAAAATGACCATATAATTGACATTGATTGACAGGATATGGTAATCGCATTTTCGGCAAAATTGTGTCCAAACAGCAGGAGATCAGAAAACTTCGACGTGAAATGGTGTGAAAACTGTCCATTTATGAACGATATAAACGAAAATTTGCATCAAGGACGCAGATTTTTCGGCAAAGCGGACGTGGACATATACATGTGAAGTAAATATGATTAAACAATATTTGATTGCGCGGGTGTTGGTAACAATTCTTTAAATCAAGTTTGCGAGCTTGAAGTAAACACCAATCCCACTGTATTTAACCAGATGTCGAACAACATAACAAAACTACCGCCAGTCGCAACAAACACTTACGCGTTTCAACCTTCCATGATCATCATTAGAGTACGACGGCAAACTGACTAGCGAGGATCAAGCCGTTTATATTGCCGCTAAGTAAACTTGATTTAAACCATGTCTGTTACCAACCGCTCAACTATAGATTAAATAACTATATGCACAAATATAGTCGCTAAATTAATAAGCGTAGGACTCTTGACTTTGCTAACAATGCAAAGCAATAATTTACACGCAGCAAACAACGCATAACCTGTTTACAATTCAGCACGTTATAGAATTTTTTTAAATATCAATATTTTTCTACTCAACCATTGATAGCATTTAGCATTCTTTGTGACCACCATTAAAGATTAATAAAACCGTTTGCATGGTTAGCCAGTGTGTTTGTGCGGAACGTGAGACATGAGTATAGCACTCAATCACAACCATCAACGATCCCACACTGAGAAGTATCACGCGCACACACATAGCATAAAACGTGATTGATACATAAAATATGAAATACACTTTCTGTATATAAATGAGGCATAAGTAGAAGAACGGTCTAAGAAAATAGTACACTCAGAGTGTAATTTAAGCTTTAGTGCAGCCAAGCTTAAAAGAAATATTTAGTTATTTTCCCTTTACTGAATTATTAACTATCTGTACATTCATATATATATATATATATATATATATATATATATATATATATATATATATGTGTGTGTGTGTGTGTGTGTGTGTGTCCACATTTGCACGGCAAACAATGACCTGACATATTTTAGTAAAGAATTTCAAGAAAATGAAAGTACAAACATAAGTAATAAGTATAATTTTACAATTCACTTTATCATGCAAGTTGTACACTATAATGAGCCCATCTTGCATAATATGTTTATAGAGACGTGGCAACAGAAAAGAAGTGCAAACTAGAAGGGTATTTGTTGGCCAATAAAAGTATCCCACAAATTTGGCAAAATATCTATATTGTGAACATTTTACTGGTTTAACAATAGCTGATGAAGGTCATAAGAGATTCACACACAAAGGAGTTTTGATTCATCTAGTTGGTACTCGTGGCAAAAGACTTAATTCCTATTTGAAGAATATTTTCAGAATGAAGCAGGAACATTTTCAGCCAAGTGTGGTTTTGTGGCATTGTTTTGATCTGAAGTGACTCGAAGCGATAAAATCCAACGATCGGACGACCGACGGGCACAAGCCAGTTGCAACCATAACGCTATCCCTACTATGTCCCTCTCATGAAAAAAACTATGATGCTACTTTCGATTTTAGCGCCAGTTACCAGCACTCCTTATGCAAAAAATGCACGTGTCTAAGGAAAAGCCAGGAGGGAAATTGACGAAACCACTTCCTTCGGATTTGAGCTAACGCTTTCCCATCCTACGAACGGTTGACTCTCAATTATCTCTACTGAACCTCGAGCGATGCATCGGGCAAGACTTAGTCATACAGTCCCAGATTCCACTGCAGCCGACAATATGGAAGAGCTGTATTTTTATTTATTGGTGTATAAGATTAACATATAGTTTGCAGCCGAACCATTAAATCCATGATAAGCCGCAAGGCCACTAACCGTATTATTTTTGGTTTGATTTCAGTCGGAATTTTTCTTACTGATACTCAGGAGTTGTCCAATAAATAAGAAAACATCGACTTAAATCACTGTAATGCAGTCTTTAAGTCGTGTCAACACACATCCAATGGAACCTTACAGATTCTTTTATATATATATATATATATATATATATATATATATATAAGTATATATATATATATATGTATTATATAAGACAGTGCTTAAAGAAGCAAAGTAAATTTATTTACTATGCAATTATATGTTAGGTGTTTAGTTATGGCCAGAAGGATAAACCAAAATATTATGAAAGAACTACTTGGTATGCAGTGCTTAATAATTAACAAGGCGACAGTCAAATTAAAGTAGAGTGAATAACCTAAGCTGAGATCTAAAGAAGAACCTTGTTATACGGGTCTCTTCCCTTGCCTATAGCAGTTCCGAAGTCTATGTCACATCAGACCACTACAACAGAAAGAACGTACATTCGCTTGAATGCTTCAAAGCTTTCCAATTAACACGTTGCGTGTGAAAGCGTGTCCTTTTTTTAACTAAATAAGAAGCACATCAACAATTGCACGCAAGTAATAGCACTTAAAGTTTGTCAATACTGTACCATAGTCTGCAAATTATTAATTGACAATGTCTATAAAATATGGGACTTTCAAGTGCATATCTTGCAAAATATCTACGAATATTTTTTCGCGTTAAAATTTTCCTCATGATGACTCATTAACGGTTTATATTTGCATCGAAGTAGATAACGGACAGAGAAACCAACAAAAAGCCACTTAATACTAAATGAACATATAGAATTTTATTACATGTGTGTGTGTGTGTGTGTTTGTTTGTTTCATGAATGTTGAGAGACTTAAGTGTGTACGCGTACAAAATCTAATTAAACTGAATATCAAAAATATCGCCCAATTAAACAGAAACCGATACAATGTTTGCTCCGCATGAAATACAAACATTATTTATAAATATGACACTCGAATAGGAAGCACACAAATCGGCAAATAACTTCTCAATTAATAAACGTCAATAGGCTAGCAACATATAAAACATACGATTAAAAAATAAAAGTATTCGATATTTTTTGTTCTTTTTTTACAAACTAGAAGTACAATGTACACACAGTTAAATTAATATAATAAGACAACTGAGTACGGAGCATTTTTCCTCTCCATTCCAAGTTCTTATTAGTTCAAGATTCACGAATAGCACAATGAGGATTCAAACACAAAATTAACATATGCATGGATGTATTGGGAATAACAACTAATTTAACAACTAAAAGTATAACAGCTAAAGCAACACAATATTCTGTCTGTATAACTGATCATACTTCAGTTTGTTGCCAGTCCAGTTAAATATTAGATTATGGTGATCCGAAATATGGTCAAGCTTGTCTTGATTGTTGTGAGGTTAATGACCCACCCCAAAAACTTCCAAAAATTCATATAATCACCAATCCCATTATATCTAACAAGGCAAAAACAACGTTAGTCATATATTCTGACGCGTCTCGACCTACCCTGAATATCAACATAGCAAAATGGTAAACTACATAACGGGGATCAAGCCGCAATTTATATATACACACACAAATATATATATATATATATATATATATATATATATATATATAACAGGTCAGATCAGCGCTAAAGTTAATCGAGTGACAGTTATTGAGTTAAAATGACTTACTCTCAAAAATAAGTAGATATTCATCATTCTCCAGTTCAATAGACAGAAATGCATCCAGAGGACACTGGTAGATGTTTAGAAAACTTGAGTCCAAGTCAAGTATGTCCGAGCGAAGAAGAACTAAAAAATATTTCACACAGAAAGAGAAAAGACAAAATAAACTTAAACCAAAATAGGAAATATAATTTAAAGGGAATAGTATAAAGTCATCACGATAAAGAAGAAAAACTAGCCATAAACACTTAGTCAAGATTGGCTTGCATCAGCATCAACTGTCCTAATTTGGCGAGGATGATAATTCTATCATTTAATTAGGTATGAAACAATAATGTATTCTTCGTTTCACCGTCAATCTACTACATGATACTTGTAGTCGACTCATCTTCTTCCTAAACGCCTTGCCTTAAGGTATGAGAGTTAACTGTTGAATGGGTTCACGAAATGACGCTGTATCGCCCTTGTCGGCTTTTCCATAATTTTATTTAACACATTGTATGTGCTGTCAGAGATCAAGGTAGCAAAATTTGTTGTTCAGGTAGCTCTATCCATTGAGGCTAAATGTGCTCCTTCCTAAATTACTTTTTATTTCGTTACAGAATTTTGTTTAAAATTATTAATATTACTTTTCACAGTGCCTATCTCATGGGCAAAGATTGAATGAAATTTTTATGGTGGAGAACTAATATACATAAAAATGTATGAGGTGTTGCGCAACTAGTAACAAATTAGTTCAAATATAAAAAGAATTATAATCCAAAGACAACATTGACGGAAAGAATAAGCTCTTTCACATTATTTTCTCGCTTACTGGCGCCTCATCAATAGGAGCCGGTATTACGCTCTTTGACCAATATATATTTTGGTTAGATATGTGGTAAAACAGGACAACACAACCTCTGGCCTTGATCGATTTCATTTATCACATTTCGCGGTAATCATGACATCTTTCTTTTAAATATATTACAGTTAGATACTGTTTATGGCGGAGAACTAAAATATACGCAGTTGTGTATTAGATTTTGCCACCTAGTTACAATTTTTTTCAAATATGACCAGAAGGATAAACCAAAGTCAGTATGAACGGAATTTATAATCTCGTGCACATTCGTTTCGTGCTTAATGGCGACTCATCAGTAGGAGCAACAACCTTCTGTATATGATAAACTTTATGTATTTAGAAGAAGCACGAACAGGTGTTGATTCCGAATTGAAGATTGTCCATTTAGTTGATTAAATTTATACCTATTTAGCCTTGTTGTCTCGTTTTAATTGCATGTTTGGTATATTTTTGTAAAAAAACATTTCCTTGTGGAATGCGAGCTTGAATAAAATTCATAGTATCCTTACCATGTGCAAAGATAAAAAAATCATCAGATACAACAACCGTTTCTTTCAAACCTCCATCATTATCTACAACTGATAATATATATATATATATATATATATATATATATAGCGATAAAATCTGATAAAAATTTTTATCATTGCAGATTAAATGAGTACTATGAATAGTTTTTATTTGTAAGTGCATCAGGAAAAAAATAGATAGAGATGTCTCTTTGATGTGACAAAATTTCTTTAACTTTTTCACATAGGCAAAGTACTACGAATTATGTAATAGCTCTGATTCCCAGTGTCTATTTTCTCACCGTTATGCAGCATCAAAGCAGGTTTATCAATTCTGAGGTATTTCTATTGCTTATATATCTTTCGTTGCAGATAAGTAATATGTATAATTGTGCGTTAGGTATTTGCATACCCAGTAACAAATTAGTCCAAATAGGACCACAAGGATATACCAAATTTAACATAAACAAAAGGTAAAACGAATGCGATTCATGCTTACTGGCGATTCATCAGTAGGAGCTAGTACTACGACCTATACTCACTAACTATATTTTCAAGAAATGTGGATAGATGGATGGTATAATAATCGCCTATACTAGTGTTTGTTGAAGCAGTAATTAGATTGTTGCTGTTGTTGATAAGATTATTTGACGAATTTGAGTGGATTTATCATTTAGTACAGGAATCACAGGGGAGTAGCCAGTATACAGGATTTCAAAGCACCACTACGATAACACTTTGTACTTACCGACTTCAGTATATAAACTCGGTCATATATGAAACAATTTTTTACCAGGCTGGCCGTGCCACATACAGAATAGCATATGTTATTTGTAATTGGCAACCAAGAATGCATACACTTACCAACGTTCCTAGTGGTTTAAAATGCCCGTAATAGCCGATTTTAAACGTGTTAGGCCCTTAACATGCTGAATACGTAGATTTAAATCTCGCACATGGTGGTTCTCCAAGGAGTATATGCTAATAAGGCAGAACTGACCAGGCTTCTTAACTGAACACTTTCTGCCATTTTATCCCATTTAATTGTCTCTTGGTCAAGTGAGAGTACGTTGCAACGTGATCGAGGACTAATATCGCCGATTATAATATCTGACCACAAGATAACTAGTCTATTCGTCCTGCTGTTCCTGTCATACACCAGATTTGATTTGGTGGCCTAACGAGTGGGACGTTAAATTGGCCACCTAAAACGATTTGTCGACTTGTGCAATCGACGTTTGATAATAAAATACGACAGTGACGAAATGTCGAAAAAGGGCTTTACAGAATTGACCGGCTCATAAATTTTGTTCTTGATTAAAGCCTCCAAGCGCTCAGCTGGAAATAGCCTTAATCAAACCGAGCAAAGACA
This sequence comes from Eudiplozoon nipponicum, assembly GCA_029291075.1. Classification (NCBI taxonomy): domain Eukaryota; kingdom Metazoa; phylum Platyhelminthes; class Monogenea; order Mazocraeidea; family Diplozoidae; genus Eudiplozoon; species Eudiplozoon nipponicum. The sequence continues at coordinate 50,100 of JAQBSW010004876.1, read as the reverse complement.
TCAATTAACAAAGTTTTCAAGGCGCAAATAGCTACAGCATAAAATAAGATCGACTGAATGCCTCACATGAAGACCTTGAACTTTCTGCTTGGTGTAATAGCCGAATGATTTCTGTTTTACACAATTTTAAAAGGCAGCAGCTACAGGGATAATACGTCTGTAAATGTCAACAGAAGCCGATCTGACTTTCGTTACCAGAAATGCGAAGTAAACAAAATCTCGTCTTCTATTTCTACCTCATAAAAAGCATCATGCCTGTAGCCTAGGGCAACAATCCGGCCACTACCACATTTCTCCACTCCGTGGATTTTTATGTTTTGCCCCAGCGAAGATTGTAACAAAAAAATAATTTAAGTGTGGGAGCAACGGCACATTCTTGTCGTACAACAAGTACAATCGCGAAGGGTACATCGATACCATTACAAGTGCGAATATACGTTGGTGGGCCATTGTAACAGACTTCGACTAACCAAAATATTTTTACAGAGATGACATCATTAAACGTAGCTCAGCATAAACTGTCACGCGAGACACAAGTGAAAGCGGTCGAGTAGTCTGCAAAAGCATCAATGATGGGCTGCTGATACCGGTGCTGCAACTCAAGAGTGAGGCACAGGTTATGAATTTGGCCCACGCATCCTATTCCCGGGCGAAACCATGCCTGAATTAGCCTAATTGGCTTCTCTCGCGCTTCGAAAATCCCTCTGAGGGTACTAGCTTTGACAAACTTTGATGCTGTTCAGAGCAAACTGATAACACAATAATTAAGCGATCATTGGTTGCGCGAGCGTTGACAACTACTATAATCAACGTTGCAATCGTGTTATAAACACCTGACCCATTAAATACATATATTTTTCAATATAAACTAAGAACTGTATGGTGTAGAATTTCATTTTCTATTCTTAGTTTATAGTGACAAATGTATGTATTTAATGGGTCAGGTGTTTATATCAAGATCGCAACCTTGATTATAGTAATAGATACTATAACAGTTGGCAGGAGTGCCAGTGTGAATGAGCACCACAGCAACTATTCTACTCATTTGAGACGGATTCCCCAATTCAGATTGCGTTAATGATCATTGTGCATAACCTTCTGAACATCCAATCCACCAAACCTGAAAATTTCGGAGAGACCATTGAAACCAGCGGCTTTGCAGTCCAAAAGCCTCTATGAGTTCGCCAAAAGTAGGAGATTAGCTACACATATCAAAAATATTGTATGGTAACTTCAAGCGCTAACCATGCCATTTGCAAAATATACCATGTTTGACCGTGGGAAGGCAAACTGAGGCATGTTTAAGCTTTTCCTTTATTGTTATATATTCGACGGAATACAGTTTAAATCTTAATCTGGTTCTGGCGGCTGGAAAACTGATATAATATATATATATATATATATATATATATATATATATATATATATATATATATATATATATATATACATATCTATATACATAACTATAATATCTAAACACTTACATATACAAGTATGTATTAGTTGTTGCGAACCTAGTAACAAATTAGTTCAATTGTGACCAGAAGGACAAACCAAAGGCAGCATGAACGGAAAGTATAATCTCATGCAAATTCGTTTCGTGCTTACTGGCGACTCATCGGTAGGAGCTGGTATTATGCCCTTTAACCACTATATATTTTGTCAAAGAATGTGGAATAATAGGACGGTACAACATCCTAGACGAATGTGTAAACCTGCAATAGTGAAGCTAACATCATCTAAAGTCAACGACAATGCGACTTCAACGCTAACTCACACTATATAATATATATACCTAGTATATATATATATATATACTATGGATATATATATATAGTATACTGATACCTATTTTGAAATCGAGTGAGTACCGGATACTAACACTATGGCTATTGTGTTAGTAACTGATACCAACATTATTGTATCGAAAAGGTCACAACTGAACTAATTTGTTACTAGGTTCGCAACATCTAATACATACTTGCATATATATTAGCTCTTCGCAACAAACAGTATTTAACTGTAATATATTGAATTGAATGATGTCATGCTTACCGCGAAATGTGATAACTGATATCGATGAAGGCCAGAGTGTATGGTTTAACTGGAGTAACAGGTGTCCGGAAATTGTTTTAATTCTCAATTTGGGTGAACTTTAGCATAAATTTATATCCATCAGGTTGGTATCATGTACCGACCTCGGAAACCATAGTGTTAGTATCCGGTACTCATCGATTTCAAAAGGTATCAGTTACTAACACAAAAGCCATAGTGTTAGTATCCTTTACAGACTCGGTATATATATATATATATATATATATATATATATATATATATATATATATATATATTATATAGTGTGAGTTAGTGTTGAAGTAGCATTGTCGGTGACTTTAGATGATGTTAGCTTCACAATTGCAGGTTTACACATTCGTCTAGGATGTTGTACCGTCCTATTATTCCACATTCTTTGACCAAATATATAGTGGTTAAAGGGCGTAATACCAGCTCCTACCGATGAGTCGCCAGTAAGCACGAAACGAATTTGCATGAGATTATACTTTCCGTTCATGCCGCCTTTGGTTTATCCTTCTGGTCACAACTGAACTAATTTGTTACTAGGTTTGCAACACCTAATACATACTTGCATATATATTAGCTCTTCGCAACGAACAGTATTAACTGTAATATACATATACATATACAGTACCAAAGATGCTTGTCACTTTGCACTGTAAAGGAACGCTTTTATTAGCGAAGTAACTATTAGCATTTTACATCTTTTCCATTTTGGACGCTTGTACTACAAGCATATCTCAAAAAACATCGATTAGAAACAAATTACGAGAAATTTCTTTCGTGCAATAAGCATACTCTGTAACACTTCATAGCACATTATATTTGCTGTATAACCTAAATATAGTAAATGGTAAATGAAATCCGCGTAATAGAACATGAAACTGTCCTTTTTAAGTAACTTCGCCTAAGCAACCAGCTCTTCTGAAAGCAGGAATCGAACACAAGATAATTTTATTCATAGTTATACATATTTTACAACTTAGAGCTCTATCTCTGTCTCACACACACACACACACTTCATTGCGTCTTAGTAAAATGTTCAAGGGCCTCTCATCTCGATTTTCTGCTGAAACATGTAAATATAAGAAGTCGACTGACCAAAACAGAGTGACGTTGTACATCAAACTATGAAAACGGTAAAATTTGCAATTATATTCGTTCTCATAGTAACCACGATGTAGATGTTCTAAAAAAATCAGAGCTGTAAATGTCAATAAAAACAGCACTTTGCATCTGGTATGCAACTTGCCTGCTCATGTGCATAAGTTGCTGGTTAAATTATAGAAGCAAACAGACATGCAGCCAGTTTAAACCCCATATTAATGAAAACTTGCCGGTTGGCGGTTCTGGACCGTAGTTATTGAATCCCGTCTTTCCCGATGCAGGAGCATTCGGATTCCATACTTTAAACAGAGCAAAATAACTCCGGGAGCCAACACACAGCCATTCACCGCCTCGCACAAAGCCGATTGTCTGAATTGGCATTGCCATTATAGACAAACTGCCTCCATTCTCCCATGAATTGTTCCCGCTGTTGAAGCTGGTATTGGCGGAGCCACTTCCTGATGCAGCACTTTTTGCGGAGTGCGTCAATTTACCACCACTCGCTACACTGGCGGCCGGATCTAGAAAGCCGGTCAAATCTAATTCCCACGCGGGTAGATGCCTACCTGGAACGCGAGCAATCTCCACTATCCAAATGCACGGCTTATTGGCTGACGCTGCGGCAATTAAATGGCATGGTTGCGTTGGGTTAGACATGTCCGGACGACAACCAACATGCATAGGGTTCACGGCCGTACACACAAACTGGCTGATATGCTTTAAATCAGCTACACGAATGGGATCCTTCGGCAAACCTTCGATAGCTCCACTCAACACCAATTTCAAGTAGCGACTTTTCTCTTAAAAAAGACAAATACGTAAGCTTACTAAAAATTCCGTATACTGTAAAAATTGCATAAACATAATAATAGCATATAATGATGTAAGTTTTAGCACACAAATTAAAAAAGCATACTGTTTTTCTGCAACTTTTGGAAGTAAATCTTCCGAAAAAGATGTAGAATGCAAAATCACGCCTAATCTCGTTTCCCAAAGTTACTTGTTAGCATGCTATTAATGCGGTAACCGTTTAAAGCTTCCCACTACGAATAATAAAGTACGATTTGAAAGAAGAATACCATGCACGCGAGGTGATAGCAAGTATTTGGATTAACTTTGCACAACCAAACAGCATTTATTTAATTCCGCGATAGTAAGAAAATTCATCATATTTTATGTATTAGAAAAAACAACCGTAATCCATGAAATAACATTTATCAATAAATAATATTTCTACCAGTATCTACTGTCATTATTCTGGATTTTTTAATGATATTTTCGCGTATCCAATCATAACTGTACATTTTTTGAAATTTAATTGCGGATTGCCAGTGTCATATTTTCGAATGCCGCGTTTTGCGTACGCGGGTTGTAGCTTTGCACCGATAGTTTCACAAAGATCCGATTGATCACAATTTCCATTACCGTTTTGTCTTCGATCGGGCTGAGTTTGTATTCGTCCCAATGGAAATGCGGTTCTATTACATCTTTGTTTACTCACAATAGCAGATTTAAGCAAATTTGCTTAAAACTCAACCCGATCGAAGACAAAACGGTAATGGAAAATGTGATCAATCGGATCTTTGTGAAACTGTCGGTGCAAAGCTACAACCCGCGTACGCAAAAACGCGGCATTGGAAAATAACTGTACATTTGTCGTTAGCAATCACATCTTATCTATGTCTGTCTTGCTATTACGCAATGTAGACTGTTTCGTGTTGGTAAAGCCATGTGATGTTTCCATCGCTTACTTCATATATATATATATATATATATATATATATATATATATATATGTATATATATATATATATATATATATATATATATGGTAAAAGATATTAAATAATTAAGAATAATTTTATTGAAGAGAGGCTGATTTATTTCATGTATACCTGACAAAAACAGTAGATGTCAACAGTTCTAACTTACATGTGTTTCCATTCCAAGTACTAGACTTATTTGGAGCTATACACCTGTTGAATGCAGAATTCGTACTAATTTATTGTGGATACTTACGTAGTATCATTTTAATCTATATGTAGATAGGTGGGTGTTTACGAGTAAGGTTGATTCGCACTGTACAACTTAGTAATGCTTGAGACCCGTCAACGCTTCTAACGACGGATTGCATTTTAGCCAGGCTTTCACTTATGTAGCCAGTAAATGCACTTTATCAGGCATATTTTCAAGAACGCGAAACCCTCACGAAAATATTATAATTCTCTTTTTTGTTCTTTAACAATCACGAACTCTAAAAGAAGGTAGAAGGAGCCTCAGGGCTATACTTTTATAGTATATGAACCGAATTTACCGTGATGTGCGGCAAAAGACTTTACGAATGCCTAAAAAGTATGAAACCACATTTCAGTTCATGTTTTTCATTTCCTACAATCCTTGAAAAAATGTCTTAATCGTCACTGTTTTAATCAATTTCTTAATCGGATTATAATTTTTTTTGGAATCTTTTTTAGATTGCGAGATCGGTTCGTCATTTCCAAATACCAATCTTGGATCCAAACTAGAATAGATTTCAAATTAAATTTACACGTCCTACATTTTGCTGGCAACTTCCTGCAACTTTGTTTAGTGCTACACGCTGTGCTGTGTAACCGTTTACGTTTGATCCTCATCAAAATGAATGTACTTTTACTTACCTTGAATCATGACGACAAGTTGAAGCTCTTCCGTAAGAACCTCTATCTGATAGACTGGTTTCCTATCCCCAACTCGTGAAGTCACTGTAAAAAATACAACAATGAAAACGGCACATCTATTATCCTGTCACGAAGTGTTTAACTCAAAGTTTACATGAAAGGACAGACATACGAACAAGAACATACAAATCAATAATGCTCTGCTACGTGAAAATAGAATATATTGTCATACCAAAGCTTTCTAGGTAGATGCGAATGTAGCGATTAATATCGATAACTTTACCATATGATATTATTTTGTGTTATCTACTAAGATAGAAACTACTTTGAATAAGTTAAAAATGTAAGTGCACATGTGGTATTACGTTCTTTTGACTTCGTTTACACAGCTACTCTTAATTAATGCAGTCATAAAATGTACTTGGTAAGAAAATCAATGCACACCATGATTCCGAAAAACATTAATAGGGTGTTTATTTTGGGCTGCAATAAAGGTAAATATTGTCCATGCGGTGTCACACCACTGTTTACATCGAAATATTTTGACAAAAATTTCATATTTATAAAAACAATAGAATCAGTACAGTAGCTGATGATAAATCGTATTTTTGTAAACCTTAGAATGGAAATCCACGAGTTAGTCATTAATTGGCAACGTATCAGAAGTCGTCAAGATTGGCATTTACATCTTAGTCAGTGAATCACCTGGTAATGGCATAAAGTTGAAGCCTTGATCTTATAAACAGACTCTTTCTCAAGGCAACATTCTTTAAAGTTTGAGTCCTATGAACAACAAATATACTCTTTTAATTGGCTTGGTCAACTGGTTATTCCATAAAATACAAACAACATAATAAGGTATATAAGTTATTTAAATCGAGAAATACGTATAAAATTGAAGTATATCTTTATTACAAATGTACGATTGTGTTCTAAATGAACGATACTCGACTTTTAGTTTATATATATATATATATATATATATATATATATATATATATATGCAGAATCATACAAAAGCCAAAAGTGACTAATGTTTCACTGTCATGGTTACATGTGAACTGTAAAAGAGCACTAAGTCGCCCATTCCTAGTGAGGACGGTTTGCATTCGGAGTTTTCCTTCTCTTAGATAGTCTGCCAACTAAGGCTGATGAACAGGATCTTCCAAGATGCCAGTGGCCAAAGGTTCTTTCAGCAGCCGAAACTTGCCCTTCGCGTCTGGCACGCTTGCTCTCATTCCGTCAGTACACATTTAACAATAAAAGTTACTGCGTAATTAGACCAAACTTGAGGCTTCACAGGAAACAGGATGATGGTTGTATCCCTCTAGACCCGTCAAGGTTCATGTCCTCATTCCCGGACTGACTAGCTTCTGCCCGCCGGTCGTCATGCCAAAATTTCTATGACGACGGGCCATCTATGTCTACGGACTGTTATTTTAGCAGGCGATTAATTGTCTAAAAAAAACCTCCTTTTAGAGTACCAACGGTTTTCTTGCATGGATAGTCATTTTGCACTATCAATTTCGCAAAGATCCGATTGGTCTCTATTTCCAAGTACGCATCGAACTCGTCTTCGTGGTGGCTAGGTGTTGAATCGTCCATTTCCTCCGAAGGCTTCAACAGTGATCCTACTAACCGCTGGACACGAGGCACAACTGGCACGTTGACTGGCTTGAAAGTTTCGGAACGGAATTTACCGTTCCATCATTAGACTCTTATCACATACGCAGTACCAATGCTTACAACAACAACAGATTTAAGCAAATATGGTATCCTCGTTCCGAAACAGATCTATTTATATTTTAATTTTTGACTCGCTAATAGTTTTAAACAAATAAAGGTCTCAGTAATTAAACGCAGTTGTTATTGCTTGATTAATTCGAGAAAATATTTCACTCAGTGTGTTAAATGTTGCCGAATATAGAAATCATTTGCTGGACGAATTAAAAAGCAGAGAATATTAGGATGTCTGATAGACAACCGATTTGCTTTAAAAAAATAAAAATCCTGCTAAACAAACATAAAGGGATAAGCTCCCATTATTAGACAAGCATGCTTCTGCTTTTAAATGAATGATACTAGACTGTTTGTCTAACAGGCGCTTAGTTGTTTAATAAAACCCCTTTCTATTAGGTGACATTGTTTATTGCTATATTAATTTGGTAAAATATTTCACTCTGGACGTTACCTTAACTTTTAAATGATGCGCAATATCAAATAAAAATTTACTCAACGAATTAAAATGCAGTATGTCTAATACACAATTGATGTTGGTTTGAAAAACAAAAATCCTGCAATCGAACTGTCATATATAATCTAAATAACACACATGCGAAAGCCACTCCGTGCGCAATTTACAACGTCCTAGCCGATTACACAAGAAGCGAATCCAACCGATTTAAGATTAAACACATTGCTATTACTTTAATAAGGGTTTCGATCTTGATATAAACACTTGACCCATTTTTTAAATAAATTTATCAGTATAGATTGGAAAAGAAAATTCATTCAGTAGACCGGTTTCGTAGTTATTGGGAACTCCCCACGTACTATATAGAATTTTCCGCGGACAGATCTCGAACCTGGGAACGTCAGCTTCGGACACTGCTGCTCTATTCACTGAGCCAACCTGCTGCACATTACACACAATTTTCAGTTATATACCAAATAATGTTTCTTGGGTAGATTTTTCTTTAGTTGGATCCTATATGGCATCCCATAAGCCATAAAGCTCCAACTAATCATCCCCAATCTGCCATTAAAGAACAGATACCACGTTACATGGGGAAGTAGTAGTAGAAATGTTGGTTTAAACACTGCTTACAAAAAGCACTTCGGAGCGGGTGCAATTTCAGGTATATGTCAAAGCAAGCAATGCAAAGGAGAGGTTTGTTGCAGATGTAGTTATTGGCAACATCCAATACTCCAAGTTAAAAAATGGAAGTGCGGAAGTGAATTAAAAATAAACTAGTGAATTTATGTTTATGTGTGTTTTTTGCTTCCTCTTTGTTGTTGTATAATGTATTCATGTGATCTAAATTAATCAACTTTTTTTTTCTAATTACAAAATATACAGTAGCTTAAGTTTCAGTAGATTTTTGATCTGATAAAAAAGATTAACTTTTTCAACTGTCTTGTATAAAAATTATTTCTAGTAAAGTTAGACTATGGTTTAATCCTAAACAATCATTGATTGCGCTGGTGGTGGTAACAATTCTTTAAATCAAGTTTGCGAGCCTGAATTGGTGTTTACTTCAAGCTCGCAAATTTTATTTAAAGAGTATGTATGACTGGCGGTAGTTTTGCTATGTTGTTCGACGACTGCTTAAATACAATGGGATTGGTGTTTATTTCAAGCTCGCAAACTTGCTTTAAAGATTAGCTACTAACACCCGCGCAATCAACGATAGCTTGAGATTAAACCATGTTATAGCAAAACTACTACCTTCGAATAAGAGAAACTTTAAAATTATTTGTACCAACCCCAGAAGTATACCTTTAATTGTCTTCTTCAGCCAATTCTATGGCATAAAAAAATATGTACAGTCAAATACTCTGCCTGGTCTAATTTACAAAATACCTAGTATATTGACTTAAACTCAAGGTCTCATCCTTGCCGTCTTGGACTGTATAGTCCTGCATAATCTAACAAAATGTGATAAATTTAAACAAAAATTTTTTTCTATAAAAGTGGTGAGTACGATTTGACAATAGGCACCACTAATTCTTACACAAATATAGTCATGGAAAAGACACCTTTCAAATTAAACTAGTACAAATCCAATATCAAAACCGCAAAGTTGCCAAAAGAGCCGACAGTTAAAGATAAACTAAGAATTACAAAAACTAGGGATGATAAACGTTATAAATTCTTCGTTGTGTATTAAGTATTGCGTAATTAGTAAAAATTAGTTAAAATAGTATCAGAAAGTCATATAGAATCGGACTTAAACTCATGTACACATACGTTTCGAGTTGGGAATTTGTTTTAATCTCCTGTTGGCAGCCGTTACAGGCCCAGTAATTTGAAAATCATTGTGTTGGTACTATTTGTAGACTCTGTGTATCAAAAATCATTATATCGGTAACATTTACAGGCTCGGTATATATATATATATATATATATATATATATATATATATATATATATATATATCTGTACTGTATTGAAGTCTTTAAGACTTGTCAGCAAAATAATTTCAATGGAACCCTGCCAGATATCCTCTTTATATATATATATATATATATATATATATATATATATATATATATATATATATATATATAGTAAGTTGGATAAGGAGTCGCGTTTTCGAAGGCTTTATATGAAGTTAACTTCATTACTGCTTGAATACACATTCGTATGAGAGATTGTGCCATACACCTATCCCACACTGTTTGATCAAATATATAGTGGATATAAAGCGTTGTACCGGCTCCACCTGTTTAGTCGCCAATAAACACGAAACGCATGTGTACACGAGATTATACCTTTCATGCATACTGAATTTGGTATATCCTTCTAGTGTCATTTGAACTAATTTGTTACCAGGTACGAAATACATAATACACCTTTGTGTATGATAAGAACTGTAGATCGAATGAATAAGGCCTCAATTGTGAAAAAACGAAACTAACTTGACAAAAAATGCTCAAAGTTCCATAAAAGAAAGCTTTAGTAAGCCAAAACGCTACATCCCTAAAGCACATTAGAAGCCTTCATGTCAGGTTAGCTGAAATTTTCAAAAACTCAAATATGCTCCTTTTGGGCTTTTAACGAAATATCTTACGCAATGTCTTACGCTCACTAACCAGTTACTCTGTTATTTCACAAGGTCTTTGCATTCACTATCCACCTGATTATTCCAGATGTTTCGACTTCCTTTTTCGGAAGTCTTTTTCAATGGAAACCACATCACAAACAATTTGATAATCAATATGTCAAGTCTATATTTATTCTCAATTTTTTTGTGTGATGCGCTTGCCATTGAAGAAGACTTCCGAAAAAGGAAGTCGAAATATCTGGAATAATCAGGTGTACAGTAGATGCAAACACTTTGTGGCGCCCCAAAGGGGAAAGGTAATTAATCTATTTCATGTCGTGCAACATGTTTCCTTTAAGGCTTACTCCGTAATTTCGTTTACCATAGAAAAAAGCCATTGAGACAGACAATTTAACTTCTCAATTATTTAGCATTTCTCTCACCTATAATTCACTGGCAATAGTGCTTTGATTTCTGCAATAACTCCTTGACCTAATTAGGGTGTTTAATCCGATGCATGAACTCGCTTGAAAGTGTACCCAGTACTCGTTTTTTCCACAAACATTATCCAATCTATCAATAAAACCAAATAATTATTTACCCTATTTAAGGCTATTTTACTTTAAACTTCGTAAAACAGTTTAAGGGATCCAGGTGCACGTTACTCAAAAGACAACGGTCCAAAATCTAACAGTTCTCAAATTTTGAAACATATCGACCAATTGAGCGTCAAGCAAACGTTCACACACCATAAGTCAGCGAATTGATTGCAAAGTTTTCAAACTACACTTCGGTCATTAATTTATTTCACGTCTCTCATAGCACAAAGTTTTGTTCAATAGTCAAATTAGCAAATATGCTGAGAAATTAGTTTTATGAACTTGTTGAATTCTATTACTTACAGACTATCTAATTGTGCAACCAATAGATTTTCCTGATTTCGAATGATTATTTTCAGAACACAAAGTGCAAATTGCGCGATTCTAATACTATCAAAATAGTAATAGCATCGAGTAGATTCTGGGTTTGAAAGCGCCCAACCTTAGTTTATTCGGAATTTATTCGAGTAACGAAATAAAAATTCATCGAGATTATAAATCATGAAAGTAAACACTGTTTTCATCTAAAAATTCATAATCCTAAATAATATATCAGTGTGTAAGAACAAATGCTTTAATACCGTACATTTATGAAATGTATAAATAGTTATCCGTTGGCTACAAACAAACACTTGGTCGCCCATTTCTTATAGGATTTGATAGATAGATTTTGTTTTCCTTCTCAGTGAAGCACCACTTGACTACATGACATTTTCGTAACTATGACAGAGAATCATCATTTTTCATCATTTCCAGCCACACATCATCATCATCATCATCATTTCCAGCCACACAAAAGTCAAGTGACTAATGTTTCACTGCCATATAACCATAAGGAGTGAAAAAAAGTATATAAGTGAATTTAGATAAATTATTATTGAGATTTACGAGAGAGGGAGAGGGGTAGAGAGAGAAGGAAAACCTTGCTACTATGAGTAAATTTATCAGGATAAATGAGGCAAACTAAACCTCTCCACAACACCATTATGGCCAAGTTAGCATTCGGGCAAGGCGACATCAGCAACACAGCTTCCTTGCGGATTTCACCGTATCACGTCATAAACAAACCGAACCTCGCAGCTAACTTTGCCCTACTAAGAAAAGAAAGTTACGAAGATGATTCTACTACACATCTGCAACAAGATCGCTACTGAGCTCGATTCGCTGCCATATCGCTAAGGGTTTCTAACCAAGAACTGTGATGTGCATGAGGACCCCATCCCGGCAGACGAGTGGATCCTATACTACCCAATTTGGATGTAAGTGACTTTAATTGTTTCTGCTATGTCAAAATCTGCCCACCTTGTTTCTTACGCCAATTTGGTGCTGGATGAGAGAACAGAGCTCTATTGGGCAATCGGAATGAGGGCATACGCAAAACGTGACGGAGCCAACGAAGTTGATGGAGCCTTATTTGCTTTTCTAAAGACGAGCACTTATTGTCAGATCCAAAATACGTCTACGGATGTCAACGTTAGTTATTCGTTGTTGGTAACCAACATGTGCTATACTTCTCAAACAACGATGATCGAATGTCTGTAAGCGTCTTAGATCATCAACTCTAAGAGGCCAAGTTTCACTAGCGTATAGTAAGACTGCGCGTACAGATGCATTGCAAACACGACCTTTAAGGCAAAGTGAAATATTGGCGTTTCTCCATAAATGACGAAGGTTCGAAAAAGCTACTCTAGCTTTCGCGATCCGTATTCTCACCTCGTCGGACATATTGCCTACGTTATTGATAGAGCTCCGAAGATATGTAAACCTGTCGACTATGTCAAGATCTTCATTCTGCAGTCGCAACGTTGAAGTGAGTGGTGGGTGATCCTGTAACAGTATCTTACATTTAGAGGGTGCGAATTTCATACCAAAAGACGGAACAACGTTTGCTAATCTATTTAAGGTGGTCTGGGCAGCATGCTGATTGTCGAATAATAGTACGATATCGTCCGTATAGTCAAGATCGACTAGTTTATCTCCCGGGAGAACTTCAACTCCAGCGTCCTGAATGTGTGAGAGAGTGTTGTTCATAATAGCATCGATTACAAAATTAAACAAAATGGGGAAAGTGGACAACCTTGACGAACACCACTGCTGGTTGTAAAGTTATGCGTTAGTTCGTTCTAAACCTTAACGCGACCAGAAGTATTTGTGTAGAGAGCTCGTATAATATTAACAAATTTAGTGGGCACACCACTTTTCGACAAGATATGGAATAAAACATTGCGATCCACCGTATTAAATGCACCTTGAAGTCTAGAAAGACGACTATTGTGGGACGGTGATATAAATGTCTCTGTTCGAGAACTTGCCTTAACGTAAAAATATTATCTATACAACCTCGTCCAGCGCGGAATCCGGCCTGTTCTTCTCTTGTTTGTGATTCACGTGAAGCGCTAAGACGACGTAGGATAATCGAAGCAAATAACCTTGATACGACTGGAGTCAAACTTATACCACGATGGTTATCGCACGAATTACGATTGCCTTTTTGAAGATGGGAATGATGGTCGACTCATTCCAGTCAAGTGGTACGGTTTTCTCATTCCATATAGTATGAAAAAGTTTGGTCAACGCTCCTGAAATTATATCGCCACCATCCTTAAATAATCCCGGAAGCAAATCATCAGGGCCTGCGGCTTTGCGGCGTTTAAGAGATAGGATTGCATCGCGTACTTCTAACTCGGATGGTTCTTCGGGATTAATATTCCACGCTGTTAATGCTGACAAGCTTTCGGGAATCGTAACTGACGCGGGTGGCTAAGAAAATTGATCTCTAAAGTGTTCAGCCCACCTGTCAAGACGACTTATTTTATCGGTTATTAATTCGTTGTTACTATCATTTACAGTTTTGCTAACTTTTAACTTTCTCGGACCTGTTGTGCTTATAAGTTGGAACAAACAGCGACTGTTACCTGACGCGAAAGCTACTTCCATTTCTGCTCCAAAAGTTTTCGAGATCGCCTTTTAGACTGCGCTTAAGTTGGCGTCTTATATTGCGACGGGTATTATTATGAGTCGAGCCAGGTTGAATTTGACGCCTTATTTAGAGTATCTCCATAGATTTTACAGAGAGCCAGTAATTATTTCTACGGGGGCCTGCTATGCCACATACAGTAGTACCTGCATTGTGCATAGTGGAACTTATCTTGGACCAAAGTATATTCGGATTTTCGCTATTCAGACCAGTTAGATTAGCCTTAAGAATATTTTCATAGTTTTGTCGGATGGACGGTTGTTCGAGTTTGCCTACATCAATTTGGGGTTTATTCTTAATTATTTTCCCGGCAAATTTTAGAGCAAATCTACAACGGATAAGTGCATGGTCCGAGTCGACATAAGTGTTCCAAAAAGAGCGACAATCTTGGATGCAACCACGCCATCTATAACTAATTGCTACATGATCTATTTGAATCCACCGTTGTCCGAGAAAAACAAAATTCACTAAAAACGTATACACCAATAAACTTACTGTCGGAGTTCACATTTGCTATGTACAATCCATCCTCCGTACCAACTAATATCCGGCTTGAATCTAAAAAATAAAATTGATAACAGATTGAACAGCGCATTTAGTCAATATTATCACCAAAAACCAAATTGTCTTGCATACTTTCAGACCATAAAGGGCAATTCCGATAGAAAAATTTAAAAATTAGGAGTCACGGGTTTGTTGTTACGGTCTATTGTTGATTATTTAGCGTTTCATCTATTTTATTTATTTAAATCAAGGTTGCTATCTTGATATGAACACCTGACCCATTATGTACTCAGTATAAACGAAGTATTGTATAGTGTGGAAAGGGCAATTCATCCAGTAGACCGGTTTCGTCCTTATTGGGAACTCTTCATGGACTGTACAAAATTTGCCGCGGACAGTTATATACTTTTGCTATGTTTCGTTATACAAACGAGATTTTTTAAAATTAGACAGAGTTCTGTGGGCTGCATTCAACTGCAGCGTATTTTGCTGTTGTATGAACGCCCACTGATAAAGCATTAACCATATTGAACCTCTGCATAGTACACATTATATTACAGATAATCAATTCTTTTCTTTTAGATAGTGGTAGGATAAAGATAGAAGCGAAGAAAGCAAACTTGGCTTGTTACTGCTTCAGAATGAAATTATTAATTATAGATACAATGAAAAGACACGTGGACAGAGCCTAAATTGAATAGTAGTGGCGTTCATGTCTATTTTAATTAATATAAATTCCGGGGTGAAACGTTTAAAACACTCAACTAGAATCGCATGGAAGCTAGCTTGTGGAATGAAACCGAAATATTTTATATCAATTTTTATGGAGCATTCCAAAGACGAGAATGGGCTGGGCTTAGATAAGGGTTTTAAGAGCAGCTCCCACAGGAGAAAAAAGAGAAACCGTGGACAGGAAAATGATTGTACTACAGCTTTGAAATACCGTTAGTTGTAACATTCCCACAGATATTTCGTCAAAATGTTGAAAAAAACATTAAATCTATTCCATTTAAATATTATTTGTTGCGGAGAACTAATATATATGCAAGAGGTTGTGAACTTTGTAATATTATTCAGTTAAACTAAAGGTAAGATATAGGGAGAATCTCATGCACATTCGTTTCGTGCTAACTGACGACTCATCAGTAGGAGCCGGTATTACGCCCTTTAACCACAATATTTTTGGGTGAGGAATGTGGGATAATAGGACGGTACAGTAAGCACGAAACGAATGTGCATGAGATTATACTTTCCATTCATGCTGTTTATCCTTCTGGTCACAACTGAACTAATTTGTTACTAGGTTCGCAACAGCTAAAGCATACTTGAATCTATTCCGTTGACTAAATGGAATAACACCTAATTGAGAAAAATATAGTAGGAGAAATAACTATTAGCTAAGAATAACGCCATGCACAGCAATAAAGAAGCCATCATTAAATAAGTTTTCACAGCCATATAGCCATAAGTTGAATAGCAAAATCAAGAAAATATTTTTAACAATCATAAAAATAATAATTTAGGCATACAAATTATTAGAGAGATTTATGGGGGGGGGCTATCTACTATGAGCAAAAGTGAGGTAAACTAAACGTCTACACAACACAATTAAAGCAAAGTAAGCTTGATGACAAGGCACCACCGGCAATAGAAGTTACAATTATTAATTAAATAGAAAATTATCAGACATGCAGCGATCAATAAGTGTTGGCGACAAATACAGTTTGCATAAATCGATATTCTTTCACTGGGGATAAAATGTTTTCTGCACACAAAACGTCTCATAAGAAAAATAATGACAAACATCTAGACACACTCCCACAAATTTCGCTTGCATATACATATGCATATAATTGGCTGCGTCCACGAAAGTTCTGAATTTCGATATTCTATTAGTAAACAATGCGCAATATTTCTTTTGAAGATAGAAATAAACGCCAATTTATCTGGCCAGTCATTAAGGTTCCACAATTTCTAGCTCCTTAGTCGAAAAATCCACTGAAATTGTGGTAAACAGGCAGTTAAAAATTTAATTAAACCAAAGTCGTGAGTTGGAAATAAGCAACACATTCCTATGGGTAATTAATCATTGATTTTGCAAATGGTAATTTAATTGCTATCACAAGACGTGCAATCAATGACTGTTTAAATTTTCATTTCAATACAACGTCCCTAAGCACGAAACGAATGTGAATGAGATTTATAATTTTCGTTCATGCTGTCTTTGGTTTATCCTTCTGGTCACAACTGAACTAATTTGTAACTAGGTGCGCAAATACCTAATACATACTTGCATGTATATATATATATATATATATATATATATATATATATATATATATATATTAGATCTCCGGCAACAACAGTATTTAACTGTTAATTATTTAATCTAATGATGCCATGCTTACCGCGAAATGTGATAACTGATATCGATCAAGACCAGAGTGTATGAATTTACTAGCAACAGGTGTTCAGAAATACAATTTCAATTTCAGGAACTATATATACATTGATATCCATCATGTTGGGTAATGATGTACCAGCTCGAAACCATGGTGTTATAACATGTACCTTTCGGTACTATAATGTTATATCGCTACAATACAGTCAGTGTTAGTATCCTTACAGACTCGGTATATATATTATATATTGTAAGATATCGTTGAAGTCGCATTGTCGATACTTTATATGATGTTAGCTTCACTACTGCAGGTTAACACATTCGTCTAGGAGATTGTAGCGTCCTATTATCCCGCATTCCTCACCCAAATATATGGTGGTTAAAGGGCGTTATACCGGCTCCTACTGATGAGCACGAAACGAATGTGCATGAGATTATACTTTTCGTTCATGCTGTTTTTGGTTTATCCTTCTGGTCATAACTGAACTAATTTGTAACTAGGTTCGCAACACCTAATACATACATGAAAGCCGTTACTTGTTTTTCTTCTTCATAGTACTGGAGCATGCGTTCTACGGTAGATGGGAATTGTCCTGTAGTATAAAGGTCAGACCATGAGGCCGAGTCAGCAATAGGCTGGAGAAATTTGTGGCAGTTCAACGGACGTTGACTATTACAAGTCGACTAAATCTCTGTCGTATAACATAGAATTAGGAGACCATGCACATTGAATTGAGTTATTCGACTATCATTCCTATTTTCAAAAAAAAAAAAAAAAAAAAAAAAAAAAAAAAAAAAAAAAAAAAAAAAAAAAAAAAAAAAAAAAAAAAAAAAAAAAAAAAAAAAAAAAAAAAAAAAAAAAAAAAAACTGGCAAACGTCAATTCATGCAGATACAATCATGACAAGATCTCAGTCATCAGTTCGCAATACTGCGAGAATGACCCTATACATGCATACACACATACACATATACATACACATACGCATACACACTCACCTACTAGTCAATACATAGAATACAGCAGTAATAACCAGTCAGATTTGTCACCAAAACATAACCAATTAACAACCCAAAAGGTCTAAACATGTATGATTGTATAAGAGACGTCTAGTATTCACGAAATGAATGGCCATTATCCTCTTAGTTATTTGTGTTTTTTTCCTAATTATAAGAATATATATATATATATATATATATATATATATATATATATATATATATACACCTCGATGATGACCACGAAAAGTCAAAAGTTGACACAACGTGCGAGGGACGATAGTTTTGTTGTTCTGCTACTGTCGAAATAAAATGAAAGTGGACTTTTCTCATGTTCGCAAACTTTACTCAAAGAATTTCTGTTAACTCTAGCTCAATCAATGATTTTTTAATTATATAACGTGTATCCATGTGGCGAGAGCTGAAAATATGTTACATTCGTCAATGCATAGGTTTTCAGTAAAGCAAAATGTGTGCGAGGCCTATATGGATAAGCTTACTTTAATGATACCCATGAAATTTAGAACCGCGTCAGAAACCGCGGCTGTTAATATTTTTGCTGTTTTTCAACTGGTTAAATAAAATGAAATTGGTGTTTACCTACGATGTGCAAACTTGATTTAAATAGTTCTGAAGTTGGTTGCAAAGCTTCACATTACATCAAATAATTTCACAATCAACTATGAAATTCACTCTTGTAAACCTTCGTCATCTCTCTTTAAAAAATAATTTGGTGAATGTCCTTGGAGCATATGCCAACTTGGCCATAAGAATATCCAAAGCGCTATGTAAGTTTAAATGGAAGCACGACTTAATTCGTGTGTACCGGTAATGCTTCTGATGATTATTAGAAATCATTAAACAAGGCATAAAAGGGTAGTACGTACACATATAAACGGCTGGAAGAGCATAGTTACGATGTTATCAATGCCGCGTTTTGCGTACGCGGGTAATAGCTGTTCACGGGCAGTTACACAAAGATCCGATTTGTCACTATTTCCAATTTTGTTTTGTCTTTGATCGGGTTGACTCATTTTTACTTCAACTGGAAATGCGGTTCTATCACATCTTTGTTTAAAAGATGTGATAGAACCGCATTTCCAATTGAAGTAAAAATGAGTCAACCCGATCAAAGACAAAACAAAATTGGAAATAGTGACAAATCGGATCTTTGTGTAACTGCCCGTGTACAGCTATTACCCGCGTACGCAAAACACGGCATTGATAACCTGAATGCTTACACACCGCAAAATATTGAGTTCAAAACCTATTTGAGGATAGTTACGATGTTGTTTCAGTTACCGTTTAAAGTAATAAATTCATGCTACTCATGCAATTTACTTACCATAGACACATGCGCAATTGAGTTGCTTCATGTGCGGAAAGGAGGAATCAAATACGTCATTCACTTGCAATATCTAAAAATTAAGCAAAAAGCCATCCATTATTAAGATTTTATTTAAAATATTATTTGTGACTATTCTATAAAATCAATTTGACGCAATGCACAATTTTATAACATACAATGAAAGACAACGAGGAGTTCTTAATAGGGCAAAGAGTTTTTAGTATATTTAATTACGCAATTTCGAGGAGACAATTCTTCAAATCTAACTATGAGGTTTATGCAACTGGCCTGTTGTACAAAACGATGAACTAAAGAATGGTAAAATCCTCCAATAGAACTTACTGCGGTATTCACGCCAAGATGTTAATAAACTGTAAATGAAATCTACTTTATCTGCTACTAACGTAAATTCACGGCAAATCAAATAAAAACAAAACTACCTTTAGAAATGCAATTTTGCATTAGGTGTTGCGCAACTAGTGACAAATTAGTTCAGTTGTGACCAGAAGGATACACCAAAGACAACATGAACGGCACGTATTGTCTCATGTGCACATTCGTTTCGTGCTCACATTTATTGTAAACAGAAAACTGACCTCAAAAATACATATATATAGACAATACAATTAAACAATAATTGATTGCGCGAATGGTGGTAACAATTCTTTAAATCAAGTTGGCGAGCTTGAAGTAAACACCAATCCCATTGTATTTAACCAGTCGTTGAACAACATAACAAAACTACCGCCAGCCGCAACGCACTGACGCGTTTCGACCTTCCATGATCATCATCAGAGTACGACGGCAAACTGACTAGCGAGATAAAACCGTATTAATATATATGGAAATAAATTGGAAATGCGACTCTCATCTCTAGTAGTCTTGCATACATTGTACGTAACTGGAAATGTCGGCTGCAAAATTTCTATGCAGTCACGAACATTAACTGTTTCCAGCTTTCACCTCACACACACACACATATATATATATATATATATATATATATATATATATATATATGACAATACAATTAAAAAATAACTGATTCAGAAAAAAACACAACAAAAACTTATAGCCACGACGCCCCGCCTGATAAACTACTTAAAAAGAGTGGAAAATCTTGTTCCAATGTCATTTTCAGACAATCAGCTGATGGAAGGCTTAAAAAAGAAGGGACAAGTGAGAGCCCATCAATCAAGGCCAATAATCAGAGCACCTGAAAATGATCAAAATTCAAGATTTTACCGACCTAAGAGTGCTATCAATTGTCCCGCACAAGAAAAATGCGGTCAAATCCACAAGAAGGACAGCACTGCGCAAAAAGATTCAACAATAAGGTACAACTTAAAAAGATATCAGCGTTAAATAAGCAAATACAGATGTATAAATAGAAACAAATTCAAATTTAAACATACATAGAAAGAGATATATACACACAAATGAACGTACATACATAAATATACAAATAAATTCATACATACATGAATACAAAAACACACAACTATATGCATACACATGTACGAACATGCATGCATGCACACAGTTATACACAAATACACAAATTATATATATATATATATATATATATATATATATATATATATATATATATATATATATATATATATATATATACAGGCATAAATGCACATATACAGAGGCACATACATTCATATATGCATACATATGAACATGCACACATGCCTACAAAAATAAATTATTATACACGTGAATGGATGACAATTCTTTAAACGGTGGATTGTGGGGCTTTAAAATCAATGCGGTAAATCTAGGTGTTCCGCGTAAAATTAGCCTATAACTATTTAATTTTCGCTAAAGTAGAGATTAGCATTTGTAGGTGGTCTAGAATCTGTAATCAGAAGTCGGTGCTCCACTTCAGTCTCAATTTTGACCAAATAATCTGGCACATTAGATTCTATGCAGCGTCAAAAATGCTCCCTGTACAGACGAAGTATACATGTATTTAATCATCAATGATGAAGTTCATGAAATCTATTCATAGTTTTAAACAAAAATCTCGAAAGCAAATTATATTCTGCCAATTTGATGGAGAGGTAATATAAGAAATATTAAAAACAACTAATCCACAAATAAGAGCCTATAATGTAACTTGAATTTAGAAGTAAATTGTGTAGTCAAGCGTAAATTTCTAATAAAGCGGTTCTTTACAAAACATTATAAAATGACATATTTACTCATAACTCAGCTCGACTGTCAAATGTCCTTTAAAACTGATTTGTATAGACCTGATTTATAACAATGTTATGTTTCAGTAAATGATTTTTTCAATTTAAATTTCTAATACACAAAATTTCAAAACCAAAAATTATTAATCTGTTTTAATAATAAGCTGCAAATGCATAACGCCGTACGTAAATAGACTCACTCTGGATGCTGGAGCCTCACTCTGGCAAAATGCAGCCAATTCTTTCAAACGACTTAGCCAAGTGTCACGTTGCAAGGGCGTATCGAAGAGCATAAAGAGAGAATCCAAACCAGGCAAGTCATCCACAATCACCTGAACCAATTAGAAAACATACTATTAGCATTACTGGTAAATATGAATTAAATATAGCGTGCCCAATCGCGAATTCGATCCCTTATCACCACGAGATCATGAAAGACTATTGATTTTATAAATTAAAGTAAAAGTAATTATATTTAGCTAAGCATGCTTTACTAGGCAAATTAGATAATTTATTGAATAGATTACATACACTGCATTGCAGACTATCGGTGTAATATTGGTACCGTGTAAAAGTTATATTAGTGCTTTTATTTAAATCAGGTTTGCGATCGTGATGTAAACACCAGTCCCATTGTATTTAACCAGTCGTCAAACAAAATAGCAAAACTACCGTCAGTCACGCTGAATGACGATAGTTGTGCTATTGTTAGTATAAATGACTGTTTGATTTAAAAATAACAGATCGTCGATGGAGAGTAAGAACTTTAGGCCGAAAACGATACCAGAATAGACTCCTGTTAAACAGAAGCCTGTAGTAGTTGAGTTCCAAAACGCAAAAGGAAATTTATCTAAGTTCAAACCTCAGCAGAGTTAATTATAGAACGTACTTGATAAATGTCCAATAAGAACGGAGTTAATCTACTTGGTGAATAACATTTTCTAGTTATTC
This sequence comes from Eudiplozoon nipponicum, assembly GCA_029291075.1. Classification (NCBI taxonomy): domain Eukaryota; kingdom Metazoa; phylum Platyhelminthes; class Monogenea; order Mazocraeidea; family Diplozoidae; genus Eudiplozoon; species Eudiplozoon nipponicum. Next base: position 27,506 of record JAQBSW010004876.1, on the reverse strand, counting down.
AATGTTTACTTTAAACTGACAACGCTTTCATATATATATATATATATATATATATATATATATATATATATATATATATATATATATATATATATATATATATCAGATTACTTGTTATTCTCCATAATTAATCGATGATTCGTTAGTAAAACGAAAATACACAATGAATCAAGCCAAAATATTTCGATAGATCAGCGGATTCCGCAGCAGACGCGCTTAGGATCGAGCTCTGTCCGCGGCAAATTCTGGACAGTGCCTGATAAGTTTCCAATATAAATGAAGCCGGTATACTGGATTAATTGACTTTCTAAACAATGCAATGCTTATTTCATACTTAAAAAAATGTACGTAATGAGAATGGTGTGGAAAACTTGATTCAAATAAAAGCACTAGTTTAACTTTTTCGCGGTTCCAATATAGCACCGATAGTCTGGAATGCAGTATATGTAATCTGCTTAATAAATTGTCTAATTTTCCAAATAAAGCATTCTTAGCTAAGTATTTTACTATTCGTATGTGGCTAGCTCCCTTTTGTTTTTGCATTCAAAGTAATTACTTTGAATGCTACGCCTGGAGAACATACGTGCGATGTTTCGATGATGTGTTGCGCAATAGCAGACGTGTATTCACCATTTGATTTAAAACAGGCGTTCAAGTTGCAATGTTCTCTCATTCGAGTAATTAACCGTCTGGTCGATCGGCCTACGTAAGTTGATCGACAACTTGCGCATGTATATTGGTAAATAATATTTGATATCGACATTAACGGCTGTTTCTCTTTGATTGCTGGTAAAGGCAAGTGTGTTACCCTAAATAACACTCGTAGTTTGGCTGCATTAAATGTGCGTGTCAATGCTGCTTCAACTTTCTTTTGTGCCATTCGGGAAACTGCATCCCCCTTAAATGGGATGTTTAGGTAGACTGTATTCTTTTCTTGTCCATAATACGTCTGTTTCTTTTTAGTTCCCCTTTTAATAATTGATTCAATTAATTTTCTGGAATAGCCATTAGACATTAAATATTTAATTGCTTTATTATATTCATTTTCTTTTTAATCTTGACTAACAAACCTGTCAATTCTTGAAAAGCAACCACGAACTGTTGATAATTTATTTTGAAATGGCACAAAACTGCTGCAATGCAAATACTGTGCAGAACATGTTGGTTCATGGTAAATTGTTCTGTTTAATTTACCATTAGTTTCTTTCTTTAATAGTACATCTAGGAAAGGCAGACAGTCATTATTTACCAATATACATGCGCAAGTTGTCGATCAACTTACGTAGGCCAATCGACCAGACGGTTAATTACTCGAATGAGAGAACATTGTAACTTAAACGCCTGTTTTAAATCAAATGGTGAATACACGTCTGCTATTACGCAACACATCATCGAAACATCGCACGTCTGTTCTCCAGACGTAGCATTCAAATTACTAAATGCAAGAACAAAAGGGAGCTAGCCACATACGAAGCCTTATGGATAAACAAATTGCAGCCGGATTTATGCAAGCAGAAGAAGCATGTACAAGAATTGATCTTGGACTGGATGTGATGCACGCAATTGATTGGTTTCCGTTTCTCGCACTCTCTCTATGTTCACATATTTCTATCTTGTTCTGCTTTCCAATTTATATATAAAGATATGCTCATTAGTAGATATTTAAGAAGACCATGCGAAAGAAACGTTTCTCATATTTTACTATTACTTTAATCTATGCAATCATTATACTGTTGCATTTGGTGGAACTTATCGCTAGGAAATGGACAACACTATATAATAGACAATGGCCTATTCCACACATTTACTTGGCTTCGACAGCCAATTACATGGTAAAGAAAGCGTGCAAAATTAATGTCACTAATCTGTATAAGACAGCACAAAACCAATTCGAGTACGAAAAACATGTGGTACTCGCAGTTGTAAATACGTCTTAGCTAAGCAGAGACTTCATTGTGAACGACTGAAGTGCTCACCCGAAGAATGTTTGGAGTCTGATCGCGTTTGGCATGAATCACATCTGCGTCCGTCACCGCCATCGCACAGAACCCGGAACTCCTAAGGTCCACGATACGTATAGCGTTTGTTGACGCAAAAGGCACCTTTGAATTCAGATAATTTCCAGGCGTGCATATCGCCGCCGCATTGCTTCCAGCCGTCACAATAGATGATGCCGTAGATTCGTTACTATTCAGCTAAAATATTAATTTAAAAAAAAACAAGTTAGACAAGTTTAGCAAAACTAATAAAAATGCTAAATCACATTTTGACATCTGTGCGTGCATAGTTCGTTTTACTTGAAAAACTAATTCGATCATATCTTTGTCATCTCCCCCGAAAATTGCTCAAAACTAAGGAATTGCAGACAGCCTCGTAAACTTCGCAAAGCGTTTGCTGAAAGCCACACAGTGGATGCAAAGCAACGCTGGATGAAGGTTGCCAACGGGTTGTAAGCAACGTCGAAGCAATATAGTCCCTTCCAAATGTAACCAAAGACGGAGTCTAATCATTGATCATTTTGACACCAGATTACGAGCTGATGGCAGATTACCAGTTCTTCTAAATTTTGAGATCTCGCTCGTTAAGAACTTCATGTTCTCCTCCACCTGCCCAATATCGACGCTGTATGGATAGCGTAGCAACGTGCCAATCTATCGAAAACTAGGTAAATAATTTTAAAATTAATTTAACTTGAACCTCCTAATTAATTATTTCATTTCTATTTCGCTGCGAATAATATTTCTAATAACATTTTTGCGCCAATTAACGGTTAATTATTCTCTTCGCTATTCTTTTCACCTATTTCAAATACATTCAATGCTTAAATAAAATTGACATGCGTCGGCAGGAAGCAAAACTGTTGTTATTATCGGTTAAGCTTAAATTAGGTTTTGGCTCAAGTTACTAATTTTAGCCATATGTTTTATTTAATAGTTATATATTATTTATTGTGCAACCAAATGTATATGCAAGTTTGTATTAGGTATTGCGTAGCTAGTAACAAATTATTTCAATTGTATATACTGTCCACCTGTCCCACATTCCTTGATCAAACATACAGTGGATATGGGGCGTTGTACCGGCACCTATTGATGAGTCGTAAATAAGCACGGGACGCATGTGTAAATGATATCATACCTTTTATTTATGCTGACTCCGGTATACCTTTCTGGTCCTATTTTAACATCTATTAAATATATAGTGGCAATCAGTTAAGTTGCCAAATGTAAGGCAACAGTGCGTATTTTATTAATTACACATGCAATATTTATTGAAAATCGTATGGTTCTGACAGAAATTTCTCATTTATTATAATCGTGCCCGCGCAACTAATCTTCGTTTAGAAATTTATCATGTCAACTTAGATACATACATTCGCATACATGAAGTTTAATATACAGTGATGCCTTAATTACAGATTTGATGCATAAACAGTTCTTTATGGACGGCTTCAGAGTGACGGAAACAGTTAAAACCTATCAATCAATGAAAAAAGGCGTGCACCTGGAAACGTAATCAAGATTTTAATCAACCTACTAGTGGTATCAATTTCCTGCAATTGGCAATTGCGGAATCAACTTAATCATGACTACATCAAAAGCTAGGCACATATTAACAGGTAGGCTTTGGGCTCAATTACAAAAACATTATTTTTGGTAAATGTTGTTTCTCGTGTTATTGTAAGTCGTAATGAAGCATTCGCGGTCCAACTTCGCTCTGAAACAGCACGGAAATAAATTTGTTTGAAATGATGGCACTGTTGGCAATTCGGTTCCTCTTTTGATGACTCGCGAAAAACTATCAAATAAGCAATAAATCAGTGGCTGTTTAATAAATTATATATTATTGGCTGCGGATAATTAACATATATTCGCTTATACGTGTGGTATGGAGTATCTAGCAAAAAATTGATCAAAATAGAACTAAAATGATCTTCCTAATTCAGCAGAGTCAAAAGGTGTAAATTCTTTTATGCCTGCGTTTTAAGTTCACTAGCAACCTATTAGTAGAAGCCGGATTTATGCTTCCAACCCATTATAGGTTTAGTCAAGAAATGCGAGACATTTATCAAAACCAGTAAATGATATTATTTAAAGTGAACTCCATCTAAGTTTGAATAAAAACTCGTAACTGAAATTGAACCATCCAAATGCTCTGCATTTCTTGACCAAGTATATAGTGAGTATAGACAGTATAACCGTCGCCACAACAATGCGAGTGGATAGCCGCATTGATAAACAGCCACAACTGCTACACAGTGTTACACTAGAATATATGGAGTAGTATCGGCGCGATATCATTGCGAGTGGATAGCCGGCAGTAATCATCTGCTACTACTGGTAAAAAGAAATACAAAAGCATACAGGATGTAGTATGGGTGCGATAACATTGCGAATTAATAGCCAGCATCGAGGATCTGCTACCACTGCAAAACAGCAATACACCAGCATATAGGGAGTAGTATGGGCGCGATAACATTGCGAGTGGATAGCCGACATTAATCATCTGCTGTCACTGCTAAAAAAAGAAATACAAAAACATATAGAATGTAGTATGGGTGCGATAACATTGCGAATTAATAGCCAGCATCAAGGATCTGCTACCACTGCTAAACAGAAATACACCAGCATATACGTAGAAGTATCGGCGCGAGAACATTGCGAGTGGATAGCCGGCATTAATCACCTGCTACCACTGCTACACAGCTTTACACAAGCATAATATACTGATGCCGGACTGCCGCGCAGTGATTAAATTCGTAGTTATGTTTGTGTTGCAAATGATCAGTTGCCCGTTCATATTAGCTTAAGCGGTCTTGAAAATTATCCCTATGAACCTGTTAATCAGACCATTAAAGTGTTTATCATAAAATTCTGGTGATGATAATTTTGAATTTATAAAAAGTTTGACTAACATTATACTTGGTTTTTTATTCTGAACATTTAAAAAAATTACGCCATTTAATCAAAGATTGCTTAATTTAATTCAGAAGGCGACTGTCTTGATACAAAGAGATAGTAAAACCACGTCAAGTAGTTATAAAAATGAATAGCATAATAGCAATTTCCGCCCGGAAAGCTGCTTGTATACTTACATCATAGAAGAACAATCGCAAGTCGGACAAGAACACGTACTGCCGAATCCAGCCACGTTTTATGCCGCCTTGTTTCGGTGTCTAAGTAAACAAAATAAAATAATGGTTGCATAAATTTATTTCAAGCTATGCATGAATTCATTAACATCATAAGTCGGAATAAAAATTTTAGTATAATCTCTCAATATAGACACATATATTTCATCTAGTCTATCTTATTAAACATATATGCATCCATCTCAATAGACATTTACCTAGTTGAAATTTGCATAGGCTAATTCTGTAGAGGCCATAGAGAAGTTACCTGTTTTATGAATTGTCATTCGTTTTGTAGTGTCAAGCGCAACTCTTGTCTGCACAAATGTGAAATGGGCTACAATTGCTCTGATAATTTTTATATTCTGTGGTGAAAAATCACCTACAAATGGAAAATAGAGCGCAGCTATTCGATCTACTTTGCTATAATCTCGATCAGCCCCAATCTAATTACGTTACATGGAATTATATTCGATATCTTTTCCGATTAAACGAACATTGGTTGCACAGGCGGTGATAACAATTACCTTTAATCAAGGTTGCTATCTTGATACAAAAACCTGACCCATTATACACGTACATTGGTCAGTATAAACTAAGTATTGTATAGTGTGGAAAAGGCAATTAATCCAGTAGACCGGATTCGTCCTTATTGTGAACTCATCACATAGTGCCCAGAATTTTCCGCGGACAGGGCTTGAATCTGGGCACGTCGTCATGGAAGGTCGAAACGCGCTAGTACGTCTGACTGACGGCAGTTTTGCTATTTTATTCGACGATTGGTAAATAAAATAGGATTGGTGTATACTTCAAGTGCGAAAAATTCATTTAAGGTATTGTTGCCAGTACCCGCACAATCATTGATTGTTTAATTGCATTAATCTTATTTAACAGACATAAACAATTTCTTTTAAAATGCAGATACTAAAAAGCACAGAACTTAAACATAATGCACACATGTAAAAACACACAAAGCTTCATCTGCACGCATGATTCTGACATTCAATTTAAAAATGTAGCACCGCAGCTAGATAAAACTTGGAATGTCGTGTTTAATCAGAACGAAAGATAGATCAGTTAAATTATATTATTCATTTTAATAATTAATTTTTAGATGTTAGGCATAATTACCATAGGGATTTGAAGTATCTAATTAACAGCATTATGTGTACGGAAATAGAAAAGTTTTATTGAAGTAACGTAGTGCAATATAAAAGCAGAATTCAGAAATCATATAACATTAAAGATGTAATATGCACAGTTGTATAATAATTACCATACATGGATATTGTTTAAAGTAACCAAACTAGTGCGATACTAGGCATTACATACTTACATGATCCCTGTTCTGATTAACAGATAATTGTACAATAGCTCGTTAGAATCGCGTGCTTGCTGTGAATATACTGTTTATTGACAGTTACTGTCTTTAAGGTTTATACACATGGGCTATATTATTATTTTGCTTAAAATCCGTAAAAGGCCCAACTTCCCACTGTCTTACATTTATTGAGTAAAAGCGTAGTGCCAGCTCCTACTGTTGAACCACCAGTAAGCACCTAATATATGTGTATATGAGAATATATAACTTCTGCTTACGCTAAATTGACATCCTTCTGGTCCCATTTGTACTAAGTTGTCACTTGGTATGAATTACGTAAAACAGAAAATACTTAAATATAAGCCACTTTTCTGGAAAGCTAATTATGTGAAACTGTGGATCAGTTATTGTGAAGTTATTAAATTAATTCAAATTTGACCAGGAGGTTAAACCCGTCAGCATCAGTGGAAGGTATAGTCTCAGTGCACATTCCTGTATGGACCCTACTGGAGTAAAAGGTGTTCAGAATTAGTTTTAATTCTTAATTTCGGTAAAATTTAGCATATATTGAACTCCATTTTGTTGACAACACGCACCGACTCGGCAGCCATAGAGTTGGTATCATGTACCTATTTGGCAATCATAGTGTTTGTATCAGGCACCGACTCAACAACAATAGTCTTGGTACTCTTTACAGGATCAGCAAATACATTATATATGTATGAAGTAGCATTGTCGAAGATTATATGAAGTTAACTCTACTATTGCAGGTCTACACATTCGTCTAGGAGATTGTACCGTCCTATTATTCCACATTCTTTGACCAAATATATAGTGGTTAAAGGGCGTAATACCGGCTCCTACTGATGAGTCGCCAGTAAGCATGAAACGAATGTGCATGAGATTACACTTTCCATTCATGCTGCCTTTGGTTTATCCTTCTGGTCACAACTGAACTAATTTGTTACTAGGTGTGCAACATCTTATACACAATTACGAAAGGCTTTAATTCTTTCTTGACTTCATTTAAGACACGGAATCGATGTTATATGCCGAATTCTATGAACTGCAAAGACAGCAGCAAAAGCTTAACTTCTACAATCCGCGTCGGACAGTAAGGACGGGTTGACTAAAGGATGATGGAATGAAAAAATATGGTTCAACAGAATATACGCAACACTTCGTTAGTAGAAACGTTAAAACTTTGTAATAATATATTTTACTCGCCTGGAGATCAGTAATAAAGAAAGGATAAGCAGCGCTCAAAATTGCACGATAGTTAGAGAATTTTTTTCTGAGAAAAGCCATTTGTAATTATGTTGTAACTTTGTGCATCATAGCATTAGTCTAATAGAATTATCATTAATAAATGTGGCAAATAGTATCTTTCCCATTAAGACAGATTTGAGGTAGCTAATTAGAAAAATTGGGTGAAAAATGATGCCATATAGGCTTCACCTGAAGGAAAAACTAACATAATAGATTACTAACGAATTGGAAATAGTCTGTAGCGTACGGTAGGGTGGCCCAGTGTTTACAGTCTCAAACTCAAAAGCACACGTGCTCAGGTTCGAGCCCTGATCACGGAAAGTACTAGACAGTACATGGAGTGTTCCCAATAAAGACGAAACCGGTCTACTAGATGAATTGCTTTTTCTACATTCCACGTTTCTTAATTGATACTAACAAATTTATACTTATATATAGTGGGATTAGTGTTTACATCAAGATCTCCAGTCTGATTTAAATAATAGTATGACTCCGTGTGCAGAATTGAACGGATAAATATTGCATCTTGCAGGGCCTCAAAATCTATGTATAGCAGAAACTTCTTTTATCTTTTAAGGAAAGTAGGTATAGACTTACTCTTACAAAGGCCTCCATAACAGTACCATAGTCGCTGTCTTCGTGTAAATCGTCCGCTAATTAGAATAAAATGAGAAAAAGAAATGCTACTTCAGTTCCATAGAAATTATCATCAATATGAACAACGCTAGAACTAATTTTTACTGCCATACAACCATAATAAAAACTAAAATGTTAAAGAAAAACTTATAAGGTAATAAATCAGAAAAACAAATAATTAAAGATTTATGAGGGGAGAGACTAGTTACTATGAGCATATTTACCTAGAAAAAAAAACACAGAAGTGAGACTAAATAAACCTTCACAACACAATAATGAATAAGTCAGCTTTAATAAAAATTAAACAATCAATGATTGCGCGGGTGGTGGCTATAATTCTTTAAATAAAGTTTGCGAGCTTGAAATAAGCATCAATCTCACTGTATTTAACCAGTTGTCGAACAACAGATAAACTACCGCCAGTCGCACGCACTGACGCGTTTCGACCTTCCATGCTCATCATCAGATTACGACGAGAAATCGACTAGCAAGACATAAACCGCAATGCATATATATGGAAAACAAAACTAGATATGCGACTCTCACCTCAAGTAGTTTCACATACATCTTACTTGACAATAAATCTCGGCGGCACCACCACTCGCGCAATCATTGATTGTTTAATTGTATTACCTATATATGTGGCGAAAGCTGCAAAAAGTTAATGTTCGTGACTACATAGAAATTGTGCAGCCGACATTTAGTCAAGTACAATTTATGCGAGACTACTAGAGGTGAGAGCCGCATATCTAATCATGTTTTCCATATACATGCATTGCAGTTTGATTCTCGTAGGTCAATTCACTGTCGTAATTCGATGATGATTATGGAAGTTAGAAACGCGTTACATACAATGAGTTTGGAATTTACTTCAAGCTCGCGAACTTGAATTAAAGAAAAGTCAGCTTTAAGTCGTGGCTGCAAATAATTTTTTTTAAATATATACATATATCATTTTTCACAATAATTATGACCATTGAAAACAAAAGACGGTTGGTAGTCAGCATCAGAAATTCGATCCAGTCATAAACCCATACACTTTATCAAGTACAAAATTCCCTGCAGAACTTGAAGTAAACACCAATCCCATTGTATTTAACCAGTTTTCGAACAACATAACAAAACTACCGCCAGCTGCAACGCACTGACGCGTTTCGACCTTCCATGATCATCATCAGAGTACGACGGCAAACTGACTATCGAGGATCAAACCGCATTGAATATATATGGAAATCAAATTTAGATATGCGGCTCTCACCTCTAGCAGTCTCGCATACATTGAACTTGACTGGAAATGTCGGCTGCACAATTTCTATGCAGTCACGAACATTAACTGTTTGCAGCTTTCGTCAAAAATATATATAGGCCATACAATTAAACAATAATTGATTGCACGGGTGAAGGTAACAATTCTTTAAATCAAGTTTGCCAGCTTCAAGTAAACACCAATCCCATTTTATTTAACCAGTTGTCGAACAACAGCAAAACCACCGACAGTCACAAGCACTGAAGCATTTCGACCCTCCATGATCATCATCAGAGTACGACGGAAAACTGACTAGTGAGGATCAAACTACATTGCATATGTTCCGAAAGCAAAATTAGATAGGCGGATCTCACCTCTAGTAGTCTCGCATACATTGTAGCTGACTGTAAATGTCGGCTGCACAATTTATATGCTACCACGAACGTTAAATGATTGCAGCTTTCGCCACAAATAAATATATAGGCAATACAATTAATTTCTATGCATAGAAATTGTGCAGCCGACATTTCCTGTCAAGTTCAATGTATGCGAGACTACTAGACGTGAGAGCCGAATATCTAGTTTTGCTTTCCATATATATTCAATGCGGTTTGATCCTCGCTAGTCAGTTTACGTTTTACTCTGATGATGATCATGGAAGGTCCAAACGCGTCAGTGCGTGCGACCGACTATAGTTTGTTATGTTGTTCGGCAACAGATTATATACAATGGGATTGATGTTTACTTCAAGCTCGCAAACTTGATTTAAAGAATTATTTCTGGTGTCTTTCCTTTTGGTTGAAACTATTCGGAATATCTTAAAACGTGGATTTTTAAAATTTATTTTTCGTCTTTCACATGGAAACGGTACGATGAATTTTATTATGGCTCGCATTCCCGAGGAAAAAAATATTGGTGAGTACGTGTGACTGGTGGTAGTTTTTCTATGTTGAGCGACTAGTCAAATACAACATAATTGGTGCTTATTTCAAGCTCTCGAACGTGTTTTAGACTAAAAGCACATGTCTGATTATTTATTAGATATGGTGTTCGTAGCTAAAAAGTTAATTTAAAAGAAATTACCAATCCGCCGTAAGAAGTTAATCAAAAGATGCATTCATTCAAGTTTTAAACATGTGCGTAGTGACCGGAGATAGGTTCCGGCTTCCACACTTGCTTATTTCCAATTTTAACACAACATTAGCCACGCTTTTTGTAATATCACGTTGATGCACATTGACCATCCGATCACAGATACGCCCCGCTCAATTCCGAAACACATCTTTTCGATTACACTAATAAAAGAACATAAATTCCATACTCAACAAAGAGGGACGCCATTAACGTAAAAACGTAACAGCTCATGCCAAATGGGGCCAGAAGTAAAGGCATGTTCTCAGAATTTTCGCATTTACTGTTTGGATGTAATTTTTTTATATCTGCATGTATGCTGATTGTAAAGATCAAAACTTTCTAATATGTATTTAGGGCGTTTTCAACTCATACCTACATAATGAGTTATCCATATGCGTTCTATAAGTTTAGTTGCTAAGACTATTCTTTTAAACGCATACGTCTAGAAGATGGTACCGTACTTTTACGCATACTGTTTGATCAATTAAACTGTTTGCATGAGGCGTGGTGACCAGCCTGTAAATATAAAACTAATATGCAGCATGAATGCTCACTACTACTACTACATCAACTACTATTACCACTAATACGAATACTACTAATATTGCTATTACAGTTACTACTGCTACTATTAATACTAGAACCGTTACTACTGCTGCTACTGCTGCGGTTACTAATACTACTAGTAATATAGAACAGCATTATTGGAATATAATGTACTGAAATTTCACAGCCACAGAAACCGTTAAATACCCAGCCAAGTGTTGGCAGTAAAAGAACAGTAGGTTTCCCATTCTTAGTGGTTAGTTGAGAGTGTGTTTATCTCAACCCTCTTTATTGATCTACCTGACATGAGAAACTCTAATATCGTTCAAACGCCACCAGTGATGGGCATGCACGTATTGGCTATTGGTGAATATGATGTGAACTTATGATTCTACACGAATTAAATTAAAGCGAAGTACGCCATGCCTAAAACATCTTGTGACCTTTTCGATATATATATATATATATATATATATATATATATATATATATGTATATATTTAAAACTCCAGCAGTACAGTGAATTTCATCTAAAAGCTTATAAAATAAAATTATACCCACAATATATATATATATATATATATATATATATATATATATATATATATATAGGTCTCAAAATATTTTAGGAAGGGCATACGCGAACAAATACAAAAAGAATTAATACCTATTTCGGGTAATAAAACATTTGGTGGACAGGTGACATTCTCAAGTCGAGGTCTACACCAACGATGACAGCGTAGGCCACAATTTTGACAGCGTATTGCTTGAAGACGTTCGCCAAGTAAAAGGCGTGTGCAATACTGGCACTTAGTTGGAGCTGTCAAGGTGGCCAGATCAAATTTGTGTCTTGCTTCGATTGCAGTAATCGGTGTTGTGCTCATTTCTTCAAGTCGACGTGGTGACAGTACTGTCTGAGCAGATTGTTTTGGTGGCGTCTGATTTTGTCCTGACTGCGAAGTTGCTACGTTTGCGCAGGACCGTAATTGCGCGGCATATTCAGGCGCCAATACAGCATTCGTCGATGAAGATCTGCTACTTGACAATACACAAATAAATGTACATTTTTTCCACATAGTAATACTAACATTAATGCGAAGAAAACGAAAACTAATACAAAACATAATAAACTATTTTGAAAAAATAAGAATAGACCAACATAGCCTAAGAAGCAAATTTACTGTAATAGCCACCACTTAAGCCGAAAACAGAGTAAACCATATCTTATTTTAGTCTTATTAATATTCTTTGAATATGAATTTCTTTGCGCAGTGCTGTCCTTCTTGTTGTTGATTTGACCGCATTTTTCTTGTGCGGGACAATTGATAGCACTCTTAGCTCGCTAAAATCCTGAATTTTGACCATTTTCAGGTGCTTTGGTTATTGGCCTCGATTGATGGGTTCTCACTTGTCCCTTCTTTTTTAAGCATTCCATCAGCTGATTGTCTGAAAATGACGTTAAAACAAGAGTTTCCATTGTTCTTGTCCAAAATTTTCGAGACCTAATTTCCAGTCTCATCTTCAGAGTTGACACAATACATACAGGAGTAGAACACAAGTTGTGTTCTACATATATATAAATATACATACCTATAGATATACATACATACATATGTACATATATACCTACATATATTCATCACACATACACACATGCTGCTACTACTACTACTACAATCATCAATACTACAACATCAATAACAAAGTGGATAAAGGCCATTTATTTCGTGAATACTAAATATCGCTCTACAATCATTAATTTATATACATTCTGGGTTTATATAAAACAAAAAGCACCTGACCTAAATATTCAAAAGTTTCATCAACATGAAATTCTAATCGACTGGCCAAGAATAACAAAATTCACCAACAATTTACTAGTATCCAGGCCAGACCAAACAGGCCCTCGACTAGAATCAACAAACATTCAATCGGATTGGCAACAAACTGAAGAGGAAATAAAAGAGGCGCATACGGTGACAGAAGTTTCCAAACAATATGAGCGTTCAACATTGCAATTCACACTGGCGCTGTTACTATGTGCAAAATACAAATTTGCGCAACAAGGTGAAACGATCAACAAAACTGGGAAAAATAGCACTCGTACATGTAACAGCGAACAATGCGCACAAATGGTTAATTCTCAAGCCATCAAAACAACAATGACCAGATCTCAGACATCACTTTGCATTACAGCGAGAATGGCCTTTACATGCAAACACACACACACACAAACACAAACGCATACACACTTATCAATCAGCCAAAACAAGAAACAGAAATAAAAACGAGTCAGATTTGTTACCATTAGCATAATCAATTGAAAACCTAGAATGTATATAAATGAATGATTGTAGAGCGATGTTTAGTATTCACGAAATAAATGGCCTTTATTCATTTTGTTATTAATGTGTTTTTTTCTAATTAGAAATATACTGTGTAATATTCAAAGGCTATTTGCGTTCAATCTATCTACTTTCTCGTTTCTCGCATACATATGCAACAAACCTGTGTGATGCAAGCGGTCGGTTTGGCACGGTTGATTTGTTATTTGCTAAGCGCTGCGTAGCATCGACATCTAAGCCTGTTTTGTCCATTTGTAATTGGCTGTTCTGATGTATCTTAATATTTTAAAAACAGGATAAAAAGATTAGTATAATAAAATTTGAATAATAAGAACATATATGCTAATAGATTGATATTCATGGAATGGAGAAAGCAAGTCACTTTATATAGAAATATATTGAAATTCGAAGATTAGTCTATCAGAGTCGCAACAACAATATTAATAGAATCTACAATCATAGCAACAACAACACAAATGATAAAACATCAGTATTTGAGAGTAACAACTGCACTGTGCTATGATGACGATTAAGGATGGTCCAAACGTGTACGCGACTGTAGCCAACGGTTGTGTTAAATTTCCCGACATTTCAAGCCGGCAGATTTGATTTAATTAATCTGTCTAAATTAGGATGCACTGTCACGAAGAAATTCGTACAAACATTCCCCGAAACACACGTAAATATATTAGCTAATATTCGTAGGGAATTTCTTTAAAGTATGTGTTAGCTTGATGCATAATTATAGTTAGTCCAAATAGAAGCCCCGCTGGTACCAGACGGATCAGCTTCTTCCGAGATTTCAAGACGCATTAACTTTCCTGAATCTGTGTATATTAAATTATTCAAATAAGTCAGTAATCACCCGTCCATTTCCCACAGTGCTGGATGGACACTTCTTGAGCACAATAAATGGCTTTCTTTTATGAGATCAGTAAACTTGCCATCACCACAGACCTCCTCTCTGCAGTGTTCCTATGACCCCATCAAGCCTACATTAATAACATATACAAAAAGTGCTGAAGCACTGATACAAACTTGTCTCAAAAGGTTCATAAAGACCATAACTAGTGCGAATACAGGTCAATCATTCATAAACAACAGGTAAAGTGTAATCCAAACCAGTCAGTGTTGATGGTTATCCGTCGCGTGGCTGGCAACAAAATCCAGTTTTACATCTACACTTAGTTTCGCAGTAGACGCCATCATATATTCACATTTGTCCGTATACACTAAACAATGCATGGTGCAGAAAAGGCTATTTATCCCGATATCGATTAACGACAGATTGTATGGATTTGCTGAAGTAACATGAGTAATTCCCTATATTGGTGAAATTTAGCCCATCTAGAAATCCATTGTGTTCGTATTATATGCACACTTAGTAAATATAACACAAAGTGAGTTGGCTTTGAAGTAGTATTGTCGAAGATTTTATATTAAGTTAACTCCATTATTGTTGAATGCAAATTCGCATAGGAAATTGTATTACCTACTTTTCCTAGTGGTTTTGTGGCGTACTACCGGCTCCTAATGATGAGTCACCAGTAAGAAAGAAACGAATATGTTGACAAGATAATATATCTCAAGTTCATGCTGGTGTTGGCTTATCCGTCCGGTCCTATTTTAACCAAGTTGTTACTAATATATATATATATCAGTTCTTCGCAAAAAAACAATATAAAACTATTAAAGATTTAATTGAATGACGTCGTGGTTAACGCGAAATGGCCTAACTCAAGTCGATAAAGGCCGGATGTGCACGACATCATACTTTTTGTTAATTCTTTCTTTGGTTCATCCTTCGGGTCATATTTGACCTAATTTGTTAATAGGTGGGCGACACCTAATACATAATGCATATATATATATATATATATATATATATATATATATATATATATATATATATATATATATATATATATTAGTTCTCCGCCACAAACAATATCAAAAAGCAACTGTAACTCATACCGTGTTAGTCACAATACAGACTAGGCAATTTTAATAAATACACTAGAATTTCTTTCACTCTTTTAGACCCGATAGATATGGTTGAATAACTAGTCTGTAACCCACTGTATTTTTTTGTTGCTTCTCATTCATACAAAAGAATTGTGATGAGGTAAAGAAACTGATTATCTGTTTTAAACAAATGGCGCTAATTTCGAAAAACTACACCAAAACAAAAGCGTAAATCCCCAATATGATGCATCTGCACATGTACTACAGTACTCCCGACTGCAGCACGGCAATTTTCGTTTCAAGGTGCTGCTGGCCAGGTAAAAAACTAAATGCCAAAGGAAAGTACTATTTAAAATGAAAAATTTTAACATTTATGTCAAAATATGCAAAACATAGAGACACAATACAGACTGCCATAAAACATACTTGCACACATATGGGTCAATAAGATTAACTGTCTGAAGTTAGACGATGTTGCAAATTTGTAAACTTAAATCACATAACTGTTATCACTATAACACAATTCAATGGCGCTTTAATCTAATAACTTTTAAATACTGTTTGTTGCGGAGAACTAATATATATGCAAGTATGTATTAGGTGTTGCGAGCCTAGTAACAAACTAGTTCAGTTGTGACCAGAAGGATAAACCAAAGACAGCATGAACAGTAAGTATAATCTCATGCACAAACGTTTCGTCTTACTGGCGACTCATCAGTAGGTGCCGGTATTACGCCCTTTAACCACTATAAATTTGGGTGAGGAATGTGGGATAAGAGGAAATTGAGTACAAATGGCTTGGAACCGTCAGAAATAAGAAATATACTGTTTAATATTCGAAGGAAATATACATTTTATAGTTAGCGTGGAAGTCGCATTTTCGAGACTTCATATGATGTTAACTTCACTACTATAGGTTTACACATTCGTCTAGGAGATTGTACCTTCCACTTATCCCACATTCCTCACCCAAATTTATAGTGGTTAAAGGGCGTAATACCGGCACCTACTGATGAGTCGCCAGTAAGACGAAACGTTTGTGCATGAGATTATACTTACTGTTCATGCTGTCTTTGGTTTATCCTTCTGGTCACAACTGAACTAATTTTTTAATCTAATAACTTCTTTGAATAAGTAAACGAAAATTGGTTGCACGGGCAGTGATAAGAATTATTTAAATAAAAGCTGCGATCTTAATATAAAAATATATTTCAGTATAAACTAAGCATTTTATAAATTAGAAAAGGTAATTCATCCAGTAGACCGATATCGTCCTTATTGGGAACTCATCACATACTGTCCAGAATTTGCCGCGGATAGGAATCGAATCTTCGCATGTCTGTTTCGGAATCTGTCGTTCTAACTCTTGAGCCACCCTACCGCACATTACTCATATTTTTCAGTTATATACTGACTGAAGTTTGCTGGTTAGCCTTTACTTCAAGTGTAGCCTATATGGTATCTCTTTAGACCCAACGTTTAAACTAGCTACCTCCAATCTGCCTTTATAGAACAGACACCACACTATCTTTGAAGGTGCTAATAGAGGAAGTGGTATTGAAATGAACATTTATATAATAAAACGATCCTTATTTGTGCGGGAGGTGATAGCAATTTTTAAAATCAAGGTTGCGATTATGATATAAAAACTTGATTCATTATGTTCATACATTTGGCAGTATAAAAAAGCACTGTATAATGTAGAAAAAGCATTTCATTCAGAAGACCGGCTTCGACCTCATTGGTAATTCCTCACGTACTGTCCAGAAAGAGCTCGGTCCTGGATATGTCTGCTTCGAAATCTGTTGCTACTGAGCCACCCTGCCGCACTTCACCAGGTAGCATGGTGTCCGTTCTATAATGAGAGATTGTGGTGGGCAGTAAGACTTGGCTCCTTAAAGTTGATGATTTTGGACGCTTTCAGGCATTCGACAATCGTGGTTTGAAAAGCATAGTACATGCAGGTTACTAACAACGAATAACCAAAGGTGACATTCGTAGGCGTATTTTTAGAGCGGCCAACAATTGCTCCTCGTTAGAAAAACAAATAAGGGTCTATCAGCCACGTTGGCTCGGTCACGATTTGCGTGATTGCCTAGTAGAGCACTATACTCTCACCTAGCGCCAGCTTCGCGTAAGAAACAAGGTGGGCAGATTTTGACATGGAGGAATACAGTTAAAGTCAACCACATCAAAATTGGGTGGTACAGGGTCCACTCGTCTGCCAGAATGGGATCCGCGTTCGCATCATAGCTATCGATATGGCGTCGAGTCGAGCTCATTGGCATATTTCTAGTAGAATCATCTTCGTCATTTTCCTTAGTAGGGCAGCGTTATCAGCGAGGTTTGCTTTTGGTTATGACACGACACAGTGACAACCGCAAGGAAGCTGTATTGCTGATGTCGCCTTGCCCTAATACTGACTTGGCCATAATGGTGTTGTGTAGAGGTTCAGTTTTCCTCACTTCCGTATGTTATCTAGATAGGCATACTCATAGTAAATAGGTGCTCTCTCGCTCTCATAAATCTCACTACTAATTTATGTGCATGAATTTTTTTTTGTGTCTTTATAAAAAAATTCTGTTTTTTGGTTCTCTTATGGTTATATGGCAGTGAAACAATACCTACTATTGGCTATTGTATGATGGTGTGTGCATGGAAGTGAGAGTCAATCGAATCATTGCGGAACCGAGTGCAAATCGACCATCCAAGAAAGATAATCGTGGATCGGTTAAATGTGAAATTTAACTTAAACCATTCATGTATAACTGTGACCCGCTGATCTCATAATAACTAGTGAAGTTTCAGATTATAAGCACGTGTCGCAAATGTGCATGTGCATGTGCCTGTGTGTGTGTGTGTGTACAACTGGTAAGTATTCAGTTCGGTATAGCTGCATACATATTTACATCCATATAAGTGAAACTTCAGTGATTGATGTCAATTTAATCTTTGCACGCGTCAAACTAATTGTATTATTCCAATCATGTGAATGGATTAAACGTCATTGATTGTGTGAGTGATGACAACTATTCTTCTAATCAAGTTTGTTAGTTTGATATAAGCACAAATCCCACTGCATTTACAAAAAAGCAAAACTATCGTCTGTCACACGTACTTAGGACCTTGCATGACCATCATGACAGCACAACACCAAACTGATGACGAGGATCAAACCGCAATTCACATATAAGTCATGGAAAGTCATATATGCGGCTTTCACCTCTAGTAGTCTGGCATGCATTGTACTTGACAGGAAATGCTGGCTGCATAAATTCTATGCAGTGACAAACATGAACATTTTGCAGCATTCGTCACATTGTTTAACTTTATAATTTGAGTAAATGTGATGAAAGCTAATGTTAATCCAATTTTCCCAGTCTTTTGCAGGAACTCGATTCATGAAATTGTTTTTCCTACTACTCGTTTATGCTGTATTACAATTAGAACCTAGCGATTTGTCCACCGTTGTTCCATTCAGAATCTCATCTAGTGAATAACTTTGAACGATCACTTGTTAGTCAGAACAAAGGAAAGGTAATGATTTTAAAATATGTTTGGGTGTAGGTATGTGTGCATGTAGGGATGTTAGTATAGACATAAGTGACATTTGAGATTTGGATAACCTTGAACTGATAGATTTAGTTTCCACAAGACCACGCTTTGTTGTCCACTACGGTTACGACTGGCCTTAACGTGTAAACAATTCGTTGTTTCACATTTTTCACATTTAAGGAATTTCTCAGTCCAATAAAAAGTGGTAGGAAAAATTGTTATACATATACAAAGTCCTTTATATTAAACAACAGCACGATAGTGTACTTGACTGACCACAAATAACACAACCACTAACCATAGTCCAGTATTAGGACAAGCCCGGCCTTCTAAACAACCACCGATGCACGGTTGTGATAGAAATTATTCAAGTCAAGGTTGCTAGCTTCATATATATGTATATATATATATATATATATATATATATATATATATATATATATATGTATATATATATATATATATATATAATATATATATATATATATATATATTCATTGGACCCTTCCTGTGTGCAAGAACAAAAAGAAATTTTATAAGATATAGGAAAATTTCTTTCTGTCTTCTCAAATATCTACTAATGAACATATCTTGATATATAAATTGGATAGCAAAACAATATATATATATATATATATATATATATATATATATATATTAGCATAAACAAATGTTGATCAACACCAACAAACATTTAACTGAAATGGTAACCAACTTAAGTAGAAGACCATTCTTAACAGCGATTAATACTGCAATCTACATGCACTGCGTTGTTATCACGGAGTAAAAAACGAACTCATGAACAATGTGACATACAGACAACATACGAGAGAGAAAATCATAGTCGCAAAAGCGAAAGTCTAGTCAAAACTCGACATATCAAACAAGAGCAGCTAGATGTCAAACATCATTAAGTTATCTAATTAATCGAACATTGGTTGCGCGGGCAGTGATAACAATTATTTAAATCAAGATTGCGATTTTGATATAAACACCTTACCTTATATGTACATACATGTATCAGTATAACCTAAGCAGTGCATAGTGGTAAAAAGGTAATTCATCTAGTAGATCGGTTTAGTCCTTATTGTGAACTCCTGACGTACTGTCCAGCATTTGCCGCAGACATGGCTTTAACCTAGGGACGTCTTCTTCGGAATCTGGTCTTCTAACCACTGAGCCAACCTGCCGCACCTCACCAGGTAGCGTGGTGTCTGTTCTATAATGACAAATTGGGGTAATTAGTTGGAACTTGAGATCTACACAGAAGTCATATATGATCCGCCTAAATGAAAGGCTAACCAAGAAGCAAGCTAGGTTATATATATATATATATATATATATATATATATATATATATATAGATGTATATTGCGTGTATAGTGCGGCAGGATGGCTCAGTGGTTAAAGCCCCAAATTCAGAATCAGACGTGTCCACGTTCGATCCCTGTCGGCGGCGGACTCAGGACAGAACGTGATAAGTTCCAATAAAGGCGAAACCGGTCCATTGGATGAATTGCCTTTTCCTCACTATACAATACTTAGTTTATACTAACAAATGTATGTACATAAACAGTAAGTGGTTTATATCAAGATCTCAACCGTGATTATAGTAATCATTTAGTTACACATTAAGAATGGACCCTACATCAAAAAAACTACAAATTCACAAATTGACGCTCAAGAAACTAAAATCGTGCGGTAGTTGCAGGTAAAACAGCAAGTCAGACTTATTCACATTCAATTAATCAAATGAAAACGATACGCTGGTATAGCGAAAGGATTTAGTGCTGCTAAATATTCTTGAAACATAAAGGTTTAAACATTTTTATTAAGATTCTTATTGAATTGCAAACATGCAGAATAGTCAATTTTCTGTCTACAATGTGCACAGTACACACTTTTAGCAACGAAGAATCATACATACTCGTATCCTGATTTTCAGATTACATCAATCCGCAAATTAATTTCGGTATTTAAAAACATTTTCGCTGTGTACAATAAACGTTAGTTTATAGGGAACCAAAAATCCACCACAAGTTATGCAGACGGTTAGCACAACAGTTTGAGTGTACAAATAAAATCTTTAAATGGAAGAACCGACTTACTGAATCGACACCATCAGCCGTGACGCGTTTACCAGCTAAAATTTATAAAAAATACTAACCTTTTCACCAAAATAAACATTTTGATATTCCACTGATTTAAATACGTTTGTTACGCATACATTCAGAAACATATTTTATTTTTCGCATTAGTGAGGTGAGAATACGGATCGCGAAAGCTAGAGTAGCTTTCTCGAACCTTCGTCATTTATGGAGAAACGCGAATATTTCATTTTGCCTTAAAGGTCGTGTTTACAATGCATCTGTACGCGCAGTCTTACTATACGCTAGTAAAATTTGGCCCTTTAGAGCTGATGCTTTGAGTCGTTTATAGGCATTAGATCATCGTTGTTTGAGAAGTATAGCACATGTTCGTTACCAACAACGAATAACCAACGTTGACATCCGTAGACGTATTTTTGGATCTGACAATAAGAGCTCGTCGTTAGAAAAACAAATAAGGCTCCATCAACTTCGTTGGCTCGGTCACGTTTTGCGTATGTCCTCATTTCGATTGCCCAGTAGAGCTCTGTTCTCTCATACAGCACCAAATTGGCGTAAGAAACAAGGTGGGCAGATTTTGACATGGAAGAAACAATTAAAGTCACTTACATCCAAATTGGGTAGTATAGGACCCACTCGTCTGCCGGGATGGGGTCCTCGTGCACATCATAGTTCTTGGTTAGAAACACTTAGCGATATGGCATCGAATCGAGCTCAGTGGCGATCTTGTTGCAGATGTCTAGTAGAATCATCTTCGTAACTTTCTTTCTTAGTAGGGCAAAGTTAGCTGCGAGGTTTGGTTTGTTTATGACGTGATACAGTGAAATCCGCAAGGAAGCTGTATTGCTGATGTCGCCTTGCCCGAATGCTAACTTGGCCATAATGGTGTTGTGGAGAGGTTTAGTTTGCCTCATTTCTGTGAGTTATCCTGATAAATTTACTCATAGTAGCAAGGTATTCCTTCTCTCTCTCCCTCTCTCTCTCTCTCTCTCGTAAATCTCACTAATAATTTGTCTAAATTCACTTATATACTTTTTTTCACTTCTTATGGTTATATGGCAGTGAAACATTAGTCATTTTAATTTTGTGTGGCTGGACATGATGATAATGAAGGTGGGATTTTCCATGCCACATAAAAAACTGCTTATTTCTTTTTTATGAACGTTTCTGACTATATAATTTAATGTACATTTCTTGGGCTGTTTAAGAATGTAAATTACATTTTAAAAATATGTCGAAACCATGATAAAAATGCTACAATGCCTATAGGTGGAATCACCTTCAAAATAAATTTATAAACGTCAATCCATGTGCTCTGCTTAATGAGTTCCATAGTAACAAGTACTTACAACTAAAAACTAGCCATATCCCACAATCGCCCAATATTTGAACAACTTTTTCACTATTTGTTGCTTTTTCAGGTGCCTCATGGATAATAAGAATTCACCATGGCATGATCGGATGACTGCTATTACGGCTAATGGTGTCCAGCCATAAGAGCGCTTATCTGCCTATTTACGTTCCAACCATCCACCACAATAGCCTCGCTTGTCTGTCAAAACTGCATAAGCGATAATCTCAAAACGCGATTAGGACAGTGCAATCAACATTATTTGGCTAAAAAATGATAAAGACAATTTGAAGAGCGTCAAGTAGAGCACACAGGCTCGTCGATTTTAAGCTTCGATAACGCCTCCCAATACTAAATTAACAATGGCCGGAACATCACACTATCAAAGTTAAATGTTTCTTGAAAGAGTTTCCTTGATGCGGAACTGGAATAATTGTAATTACCTGATCTGCGTTTTGACTAACGCAGCTTTCATTGTTCCAGTAATTTTCTTTTTTTTTTCTATGATATTTCGATCTTCCTTACCGAAGATCTTCATCAGATGCATTTCACGAAACAAATGAAGCAAGCGCGTTATTTCCTCTAGTCATAATATTTATATACCCCAGACTGACCATTCATTGGTTATACGTGTGTCACTTGTGTGTGTGTGTGTGTGTGTGTGCATTTTCATAACTGTTGGTTTCATCTAACTAATTTAGACCAGAGTGGCTAAATAATAATTTATCAATTGCATGCAATAACTAATCGTTTTTTTTAAAACACACTCAATGTAAATGACGTAACTGAGATGGGGAGACCCATAATTCAGAAACACTCGTCATAAAAACATGCCATGAGTGATAAAAACCAGAAGTCCGAACGACTAATGCACATGTTAAATTACAATTCAAACCACTAGGTTGTACTCAAGATAGAGAAGTTAATAACAGTTAATGGCGCACACCACGCATGTCCATGTGTATGTGTATGCATAACTAAAAAACTTGGTTAAATTATTTTATTTTGATACACATGTACGTACATCTAAATGAAACTGCAGTCAATAGACATTAATTTACCCTTTGCACGCGTCAGACAAATTATTACTTATAACTATTGTATTATTAGAATATTTCCAATGGTTAGGGTGGGGGTGTAAAACAGAAAATTAAGTTTGAAATCTATTTGTTTTAAAATCAAATGAATAGTTAGAGATGAAATTTTGAAGATTATATTAATAATAATTGTTTATTCATTTGTTGAATAAAAGCCCACTAATTAGTCAATCTTAATCCGATGTTCTTAATCTTTTACTGGAGCTAGCTTCAGTTACCAATTCATGCAATCGCCTTTTTCTTCCACTAGCTAGTGCAGTATTCCAAATCGGACCTAAAGATTTTTCAACAGCTGTTTCATTCATAATATTATCTCTAGATTTAATTTCTATAGATTCCCTAATCAATCTCGTCATCCTATTACGACTACATATTGCTATGCGTTTGCATTCCTCCCAGTCGATAGTATGCCCAGTCTCCACCACATGACGAGCAAGGTCAGATTTAGCAATATGTCCATATTTACACGCAGTTTTATGTTCAAGGAAACTCTTTCAAGAAACATTTAACATGGAACTATAACAGAAATGCCGTTAAATGGTATAATAAATATACGCTAATGAAACAACAAATCGTGAGGCAAGTGTCAAATATTTCCTTTTTAAGTATTTGTTTAAAACATGATGTTATTCCTAAATGTTTTCGTTTTAAACTAAATTTTAAGCTAAATGCTTATGGCATGTCTCTTAAGCATGACCTTTGTATAAATATTATAAAAACTTTGATTCGTGATTTAGTTAAACGTAAGATTATACTTATTCAGAAAAAAACTAAACTAAGATCGATGTTAACTTCTCTTTTGCACGTAGATGATTTTAAATGCATTGAGGATTTCAGTGATAAAGCCCGTAATAGAGAAATAAAAAAAGTAAGAATTAGACACGATAAAAAATTAGCTGACTTGGGAATTTATAGACCCCAAGAAAGTGATAATTTAATCGGGACTAATAGAATAGTAAATCTATCAACATTAAATCTTAAGAAGGATCAAGTTGAACTACTTAACCGTGGTTTAAACATGGCTATTCCTAATGAAAGATCGGTTAGAAACGAATTAATTACTGAGGCTGTCAAAACGGCAAAGCTTCTTTCGGATAATGATAAGGTGAAATTTGAATTAGACGTTGCCTCATTGGTTTTAACACACAAAGAGGATAAAGTTAAGCCTAATTATGAAATTAAACGTCTCAGAAAAGATTTAGTATCAAATAAGGTTATATGTCTTAAGGCGGATAAAGGAGGAGCTACAGTACTGATGAATCAATCTGATTATAACAATAAAATGATAGAACAGTTAAGTAATGCTGAAGTATACACTAAAATAACAAAAGACCCTACTGATAAGTTACAAGGGCAAGTAAAATTATTAATCAATAAAATGATTGCTAATGAAGAATTGGATTCGACGCATGGTAACACTCTCATTCAAAGAGATACGGTTGCACCCAGAGTTTATGGTTTGGTTAAAGTGCATAAGCCGGGTAATCCTTTAAGAATTATAGTGAATGTACAACACTCCCCAACATATAAAATTTCAAAGTTTTTGTGCCATAGAATAAGAAAATATTCCTATTTCTTAGAACATACCTTGCTTAACTCATATCATTTGGTTGAAATTATTGATAAATATGTACTAGATGAAAAGGATAGATTAGTAAGCTTAGATGTAGTATCTATGTACACAAATATACCGGTACCTGAGGCTCTGGATTGTTTTAGACGTTTCCTAGTTGATCACCCACTAATATTAGAAGGAAGCAAAATGACGTTAGGACACGTCATGGAGATGATGTGTATTTGTATGTCCTCCACTTATTTTAAATTTCGTAAGGAATTTTATAAACAAATTAGAGGCGTTCCAATGGGACAACCTTTATCGGTCCCAATAGCCAATATCTTTATGCATTATTTGGAAAATAATCTGTTGGATAAGACTCCATTGAAACCAAAACTGTACCTACGTTTCTTGGATGATATATTACTGATATGGAACCATGGTGACAATAAATTGGTAAATTTCTTAAATTTAGCTAATCGAATGAGTGAACTACAATTTACCTTAGAAAGGGAATCGTCGGGTGAATTACCATTTTTAGATGTCAAATTAATTAGAAATGGTTTGAAATTGGGAAGAGATGTTTATAGGAAGGATACTTATTCAGGAATCCTTCTTAATTTCAAGTCCAATCACCCGTTTCGTATGAAAGTCGGTATCTTAAAGTCATTAGCATTAAGAAGTCTCAAGTTAACAGATATAAAGCATAGGAAGTTAGAATTAGACAGACTACGCGATATATTTAAGACTAATGGTTACCCTCCTCATTTAATAGATACAACAATGAGGGACATGGTGAAGAAATTTAATCCTAGTGTGAGATACAAAAACGCGGATAAGGATAAGGAAGAGCGGAAGGTCATGGTATTACCGGACTCTATATTAAGTAGGAAAGTGAAATCAATAGCTTTAAAATACAATATAAGGACCGTTTTAAAACAGCCCCTTACACTAGGCACTATACTCCCTAACCAAAAAGAAAAGATTGAACCATTAGACACTTCAGGAGTGTATGAGATCCCATGCAATGATTGCAGTCTCAAGTATGTTGGTGAAACCATGCGTCCAATCAAAGTAAGAAGAGGTGAACATAAAACTGCGTGTAAATATGGACATATTGCTAAATCTGATCTTGCTCGTCATGTAGTGGAGACTGGGCATACTATCGACTGGGAGGAATGCAAACGCATAGCAATATGTAGTCGTAATAGGATGACGAGATTGATTAGGGAATCTATAGAAATTAAATCTAGAGATAATATTATGAATGAAACAGCTGTTGAAAAATCTTTAGGTCCGATTTGGAATACTGCACTAGCTAGTGGAAGAAAAAGGCGATTGCATGAATTGGTAACTGAAGCTAGCTCCAGTAAAAGATTAAGAACATCAGATTAAGATTGACTAATTAGTGGGCTTTTATTCAACAAATGAATAAACAATTATTATGAATATAGTCTTCAAAATTTCATCTCTAACTGTTCATTTGATTTTAAAACAAATAGTGATTTCAACCTTAATTTTCTGTTTTACACCCCCACCCTACCCATTGGAAATATTATAATAATACAATAGTTATAAGTAATAATTTGTCTGACGCGTGCAAAGGGTAAATTAATGTCTATTGACTGCAGTTTCATTTAGATGTACGTACATGTGTATCAAAATAAAATAATTTAACCAAGTTTTTTAGTTATGCATACACATACACATGGACATGCGTGGCGTGCGCCAATAACTGTTATTAACTTCTCTATCTTGAGTACAACCTAGTGGTTTGAATTGTAATTTAACATGTGCAATAGTCTTTCGGACTTCTGGTTTAATCACTCATGGCATGTTTTTATGACGAGTGTTTCTGAATTATGGGTCTCCCCCATCTCAGTTACGTCATTTACACTGAGTGTGTTAAAAACGAATAGTTATTGCATGCAATTGATAAATTATTATTCAGCCACTCTGGTCGAAATTAGTTAGATGAAAACAACGGTTATGAAAATGTACACACACACAAATATGTGACACGCGAATATCTAATGAAAGGTCAGTCTGAGGTATATAAATATTATGACTAGAGGAAATAAAACACTTGCTTCATTTGTTTCGTGAGATGCAACTGATGAAGGCCTACGGTAAGATGGGCCGAAATATCTTTCTAAAAGAAAATTACTGGAACAATGAAAGCTGCGTTAGTCAAAACGCAGATCAGGTAATTTCAATTAATCCAGGTGCGAAACACGGAAACTCCTT